>VYZQ01051528.1:0-35660 GCA_013400655.1 Mystacornis crossleyi
TTTTTTTTACCACCAATTTTATCCACCTGCTGGAAGCCTGGGATCTTGCTGGGGCCTGGGCAGCAATAATGAGCATCACAGCCCTGGCAGCCAAACCAGGAGGCATTTTGGGCAGCTGAAAACCCAGACATGGGGTGCAGGTCCCTGGTGTCACCCCCAGCCTGTGCCAGGGACTGTGTCCCTCTGGAAGCGGTGAGAAGCTCTGTAGGGTGTATCCATGTGGGGTAACCCGGGGTGACAGCAAAAACGCCTGGCAGGGCAGGTGGTTTTAACAATTTGTTGGGGATTTTGGCGCTTGTTTTCACTGCAATTACTACTAATTATACACCTGGAGCCCCCTCTACCCCCACCCTGCATGGGGGTGGCTGTGTTTGAGCTGCAGCAGGTCCCTGGGAGCTGCCAGGGACCAGGGAATTAAAAGCATCCCCCTCCCGGGTGCCTGAGCACCAGCTGCTCCCTCGGTGGGCAGAGCAGCCGCCGGGTCAGCTCAGGTCAAATCCTGGATGCGGGGGTGGGAAAAGAAAAAAGCTCCTTTGGAATCTGTGTGACAGAGCCCACAGCAGGAGGGATTAAGGCGCTGCTGGCTCCCAAGGAAGCCATTTGCTGGCTTAGGTTTCAGTGCATAGAAATAATATTCCAGAGCTGGGTCTGGGATTGTGGAGATGCTGTCCGAGGGTGTCATTTCAGCGAGGTCCAGCACCCTGTGCCTGCACCCTGCAGCTCATCTGGAGTTGGCACTTGCTGGCAGCCTCCATTTTATTACAAGGTTTACTACGCAAGGAGGTTTGAATATGGTCTCAGCTCATTTTTTAGCTGTTTGTTTAAAAATCACTGTGCTCTACCTTGCCCTGGGCTGCCACCAGCCAGGTGTGTCCCAGGGAGCAGGTGCCACGGGCTGACCTCTCTTTTGAGGTTGTTTGCACCGTATTATTCAAGGAGTTTTAGCTTCATTTTTGCTCAGTTCCAGGCAGTTGTGTGGGTCTTTGCCCACCCTGAAAGAAATCCCACCTTTTATAGAGAAGGGCTAATAAACCTTAATCAATCAGCACACATCTAACCCCAGGGAGCAGGAGAACGGCCCAAGCATTAAAAAATAAGGCTTGAAGCGCACAGAACCAGCTCCTAGCCAATGCAAGACCGACGAAGAGGAAGAAATCCCCATCCTTATCCTCCTCATCCTGGTGAAGAACCCGACAGAGGCAGATGGCTGGAACAGAAGAGGGAAGGGGCTGGCACTTACATCTACTGATTTTATTGTGTTACCAATAATCTGCAATACAAATGGGCCCACTCAGATTATTGTTGTGATTGGACTAATGGGAAGTGGTTGATGCATCTTTGAAGGATTAATTAGACCAAAATTATCAGATAATTCTTGGATCCACAGGCCAGGTGTGTTCTTTTGGGTGCCAACACACAAAACAGTGTTTGTATCCACTGTGCTGGCACAGCTCACCTCTGCCCAGTCTGGATCTGCCAGGACATAAATCCATGTCCAGACCAAGAATTTGGGTGAGAAATTTTTGGATTTGCCACTTCAAAGGGGTCTCTACCCCACCTTAACCACATTGCACTGATGTTCCCCCTCTTCCACCACACTTCCATCAGAAAAGTGAATTGCAACCTCCCAAAAAGGGAGAGGAGCGCAGAGAGAAATTTTTCTTGGTTGTGTGAAAGGCAAAATTTGCCAAAGATCTGTTGTTTTGAAGGCTCCACAGCCCAGATTTTTCCACCCTCCCCAAGCCCCAGAGCAGAGCCTGGGGCTGCACATCCACCTGGGCACGCATGCGCACACACACACGCACACACCGCTTCAGTTTGTATTTTTTTTTCTTAGCAAAAAAATAAAAATTTATTGTCCTCTAAAAAAAAAAAAAAAAAAAAAAAAAAATCCATCCTGCCCTTGGAAACTGTGACACAGATTGAGTTCTTTCCAGCCCCACATGCAAATTCACTCTGCCAAGAAAAGAGTCTAAACCAGGTTTCCGACAGCCAAAACACATATTTACAGAGTACGAGAGAACGACAGCTGAAATCACAGTTCTATACATGGAATCAACAACACGTTTTACACCACTGATCACCATTCTGCCAACTTCTACACGGACTAGGGGCGCCTCTGCCCAGTACCCTTCCTCCTGGGGAAAGCAGGGAAGGGACTGGGCAAGAATTGCCACCAGAAATACTGCAGTGTGTATTATTATTATTTTTAAAAAACGTATACTGTATTTATTTTGTTTTAACATTGGAAGCTACGGAGTGGGGAAGCCCCAGAAATCTCTCCGATGCAGTCACTACTTTGCAGGAATATTTCACCTTTAAAATACTAGGTTTTACATCAGTAACATCTATTTTGCTGTTGGCCATCACTCCAAGGATTATAATAATTCTGGAGGAAAACACTGGTAATATTCTTCCTTCTCAGACAGGGGAAAAGGAGGAAGAGAGGAGGCACGGAGCCTGGTGGAACAGCAAGGGATGACTGAGTCCATTCAGTGTTATGGGCTTCCTCACAGGGTAAGGAATTCTCTTCATTGTCTCAGCTGCACAAGCCTTGCAAGTGGCTCAGGTTCAGCTTCAGAGATGTACAAAGTGTAAAACCCTTCGGCAGGGGATCGGCTGCAGTGACCCCCCCAGGGGTGGGATCTGCTTAAGGAAATGTGCTCCAGCTCTGAGACCTTTCCCGGGTCCCTCCCGTGCCACAGCGAGCACATGGCTATGGCACCTAAAGCCAGAGAGGAGCTCAAAGCGGTCCCGTCAGCCCAAAACGCTAAAATCCTTCAGCTCCTGGCTCTTACCTACAGCTCTGGCCTTGCTTGTTGCTCTGGATCTACCCAGGGCAGTGCTGTCCCAAGCCATCTGCTTCTAGGTTGGTTTTCCATAATAATGTAAAAGTTTATTGACCTTTAGGATGCTGTGGTTTCACAACACAACCACAACTCCCCTCCCCCAGCTCTCAGCTCCGAAGGGTCCGACATGCCCAATTCGTCACCGAGGTCAGCGCTAGCGCTTCTGAGGCTCCAAAAAGTTGGGGAGGAAAATGTCATTATCCACTAAGGAGTCTGTGTGAGGAGGCAGGAGCCAGACGTGGTCAGGGCTGTTCAGCTGAGCTGCTCCCCAAGGAACCTTGTGGACCCCACTTTTGTTTTGAAGCCCCTTCGGCTCTGCTGTGTTACTGTGTGTCCTGTAAAGGGAGTTCCTGCTTCAGAAGGAAGCCTGACAGTACGTGACAGGGGCTGCACTTAGTAGCACCAGGTTTATTTCAGCTCTTTTTACACCATACAAAAAGCTGATCACAGACTCTTAAGCCTCAACTGCAGTGCTGTGATTATGGTTTGTCCTTCCTGCCCGGAGCAGGCAGCAACAACTGCTGGAGCAGGTCAGGAATGCTGCTCCTTCCCCCTGCTCCCATGTCATTTGGTTTGGAAACTGTCTTTAAGTAGCCCCCCAGAACATTCACAAAATATGTAAAGATGAAGTTCTCTTTTCCATCTGATGCTTAAGAAAATAAATTCACATTTCAATATTCCTCTCCTTTTCTTTAAAGCAGCAAACAAATTGATAGAAACCTAAATTTAGGAAGTGTTTCTTGAAGAACCAGAGGAAAGTGAGAAAGTCTATGTGCTTGTGCAAAGAGAGTGCTGAGAGAGGTTGGGGTGGGGGCAAGGAAAGGGTCTAGTGCTAATTCCCTCAGGCTGTTCTGCCATGAGTGCAGTGTGGCAATGGGAAGTTAAAATTTAAGGGCCACAAACAGGTGAAATTCTGAATTCTTTGGTCCTTCAATGTAAGTTTTAAAACAGAGAAACTGTTTTACTCAAAAGGGAAAAACATATTTTCTCTGGCCTGGAATTTTTCCTTGTACCCCACGGAAACTGGGGGCAAACAGCTCTTTCCCCTTAACCCCCCCAAGTCTTGCATCACCCCGTGACTGGAAGTCCCATGGAGACAGCCCAGGCTGCCCTCAGGGGACAAGTTCCATGTGGAGGGATTCCCTTTTGGAATCACGGAGCCGGTGCCGGACAGATCTGGAAAAAGAGGGTTGGCAAAAGGCAGCATCACCCCTGAGCAGCCCCCGGGGAGGCAGAGGAGCAGAGAAACCCCCACGCTCATAAAAACTGTTACAAACCATAGCCAAAAATGGGCTGATCAGCTCTGCTGCTTATAAATATTAAAGACCCGATTCAAGAGTTTATTTCCTATGATTTAAGTTAGTTACAAAAAAAATTTTAGTAAATTTTTTTATCTTAATTGGGCTTTTTCCTCCTCCTCCCCCACCTTTTAAATTTTTTTTTTCCTAAAAAAAAAGAGAAATGTTCACATATTTTAATAAAAGGTCTTTCCTTAAGATCAGACCAAGGCAGATGTGCTGCCCCATGGCACAGACATTCAAAGGCTATAACCAAACAACATAGCCACAATAGTCACTCAACAGTGTCTCTCCATTAAAAAAAATTAAAAAACCTGATGCTAGTTACAATAAAATACACATGGAAAAAAAGCATTTTTACCAAAAAACCCAAAAACAAGTTAATGGGAAAACATAAAAAAGAACTACACAGAGCTGCACTTAAGAGATCATCTGGGAATGCATATTAACCCCTCCCATGGCGAGGAAAGGTGGAATTATGGAAGCAAACCTAATTATGTGTTTGTATTAAATATGAAGCTTTCTGAGAGGCTCTGGTAAAAATTCAGTTTTCCTACAATAGTGGGCTACTGGAGGTTCCAGTGCTTTTCCAGGTCACAGAGGGGCAGCACAGGAGCATCCCTGTGCAAAATAAAAATATTTAGTCAACTGAGTGGCCTTTTGGTTGAGATCCCAGCAGGTTACTGCAATCCACCTGATGTAAAAATCCAATGGACACGCTGGTAAGGAAAATCACAGGAAAGTTCAGCTGCTGGACAGGTCTGAGCTGGTGGCATTTCTCTGTCCTGCTGGACTATTTCTGTCACCGCACATCTCCAGCACGAGGGTTTCTGCAGCCAGCAATCCACAAACCACCCTTGAGCTGCTGATACAGGCAACAAAAATGTCCTCAGCCTACCCGGAATTGTTTCATGCACTTCAGCAGTGACTACAAATCAGGTCCCTGTGGCTAAAACAAAACTAATCTCGTCTGAAACAGTAAAACATCTCTAGACAGCCACCAGACAAAGGGGTGCCTGGAGAAAACTAATCTCTGCATCCAAATTTCCTTCATAAAGGGCTTTGGCTCACCCAAGGGCAATACTTCTAAGGCTGCTCAGACCCGGAACATGTTGGCTGCATCAGCAGTGAACATTGGTCACTGAATTTTGGGGCTTGGCTTGCTCTAGGTCCAATATAAATTTTTTTTCCCTCTTTTCTTCTTTTCATACAAATATACAAAGAGTGTAAAAAAATTTAAAAAGTGAACTTTGCTGATTAAATGACAGACAAAGTTCCTGCACATTCAGAGATGGGCAGTGTGAGGCCCTCCAGGCATGAGCCTGGCAGAGCTCCCATCAGGGGGGACGGCTTTAACCAAGCTGGGTCAGTTAAAGAGCAGGGGGACCGAAGGCATGAGCAAGTCATTTCAATCCATCTCGATCCTCCCCGTGATCTCAACTCTTCCTCTGGAAAGCACGTGGAAGCCCCTCTTGCCCACTCTAAGTCCTTCTGGAAATAGTCAAAAATTTGTTATCACCTAAATAGAAAAGAGGAGAAACACAGACTCTTTGCAAATGGCCCTTTGATCTGTATTAAAAACAGCTCTCAAAGTTCATCAAGAGTTAGAATTAGTGGGGCACGGGTGAGGGGCAGTTTAGATACGGGATGTAAAATATTAAAAAGTGCTCTGCAACTAATTTTCTGTTTTCATGTGTGCATGTGCGTGTGTGTGCACGCCCCTACACGTGCACAGCCACGCCCATCCACACACATATATACATATATATATATACACATACATATATATGTACGTATGTATAAAGTTAAAAAGTTCTATAGGATATGATCAGAACGAGTGTCCTCGGAAGGTCACGACTGCAGAGAGTGGGGCCTGTTGGGGTGGCAGATGGGGCACTCGCCCTCCTCGGCGCACGTCTCGCACAGCACCGCGTGTTGGCACGGTAACACCACCCGGTTCTCCTCCTGACACTTAAGGCATTTCACTGACTGCATCTGAAATACCGCCTGCAAGAGAGGGGGACAGGGCACAGCGTCAGCGTCACACACACGGCAAAGGGCCGAGCGGTCTGGGGAAGGGCAGGGAGGACTTGCAGCTGTCCACCCTGTTCATCTCCTGAAGCAAAAGGAAAGCAGCACAGCGTGATGCCTTTCAGGACCTTTAAGATCAACAGTGCAGCTTTGATTGATTTAAACTCTGTACTTTAGGCACAAAGAAGATGGAGTTATCTTCCTGTGAGCCAGCTAGAGCTCACTTTGATTACATCTACCTGGAAGTGCTCTGATAGGCTTCTGATTTCTGGCTCTATTAAAGAAAAGGGAAAAAGCTGTGACCTGTAGGAGCAGAGAGGGCAGAGCCCTGTTCTGCCAGGCCCTGGCACTCACCTTGTCCACTTTCTCCAGGTTTGCCCGCAGCTGTTTCTGCAGGGTGTAGAGCGATGAGAGCGAGAGCGTCTCCAGGTCCGAGAAGGAGCGCAGGAACTGCGGGTCCTGGCCGGTGTGGATCCTCTCCAGCTCCTCCTGCAGTTTCTTCACTTGTAGCTCCAAGGCTTCCCTCTGCTCCCGGGCCAGTTCACATTCCATGTTAGCTGTGTTGGCGCGATCATTTGCTTCCTCTGCCTCCTTTTTCCAAGCATCACAAGCCTGCAAGTTCCAACAAAGAGGGTAAAAGAGGCGGTCTGAAAACATGGTCTGTCTCCAAAGAGAAACCCAAAAAATTATCAATTTCCATACACTCCGCACACCAGTTCTGACCAATCTGCCCTGTTCCCAAATTCCGAAACACGTTTGGAGCCTTGCTTCAAGGCACTGCTCATTCCAGATATCCCATCTGCTTGGGCTGTGGTTCCACACATCTGGCTCAACCGTTCAGGGGATGAACTTTGCGTACTGACAAATCATCATGGATCAAAGTCAGCAGGCAGCTCTGAGAGACTGTCAAACACTTCAGGGCATCTGTTGTGACACCTGGCCTTGCACTTCCAGCACCTGAACACACCAGGCCCAGTGATTTGGTTATTTCCAAGGGAGAGGAAAAAATGCTGAGAATCTGTAAAACCTACAGCTCTGTCTGTCACCTCCATGTCCAGGAGCCTGTTTAAAGGCTGACACCCCCTCCTCCTTTACATTCCATAATCTCAGGATTTGCCCAAATACCTGCTTGGCTTGTTTCCAAGACTCTTCCCACTGCTTTATTGTGCCGTTGGCTTCATCCAGTTCTTGTCGTAGCCGTGCCAGCTCCGCAGCACCTGGACCTGACAGAAATGCAGGTGAGGTACTGGGCGAAAAACTCCCCGAAGCAAAGTGTTCCCATATGCTGCTGTTCATCCCATTTAAACCTGTTTCACAGGGAAATAGAGAGGGTTATGTCACAGGTGCTGGCAATTTCCCCATTTCCTCCCTAACCCTGTGAAATCCAGGATTCAAAAATGTGTAAACAGGATAGAACGTTCATCTCAAGAATCAGTTTCATCCCCATGACCCCAGAGTCCATCATAGAGGGACTTTACAGGGAAATTTCACACCATTAGGCCTCATCTTTAGTGACGCAGGGAGGACCCAGGAACTCTTGAATCAGGTGTTTTTAAAAGCATCACTTTTACAGCAGAGCTGACTATCAGCTCGAATCCCCCTTCTCTCAGGAGAACCCCTGACTGCTTCTACCTCCCCACTTCCCCGTGCAGCACAGCCACCAGCGTTGGTTCACAGAGCCCAGGTGGTGCTTCCTCCCCCGCTACATGCTGAGAAACTTCTGCTTTTGTCTCTGCAGTGTGGGGCTTAGAAAAGGAGCCTCACTTCCAAACAGTGACACAAAAATGCTCCAAATCATTACTGTTTCCATACACAAGGAACAGGACTGGAAAATCCTGTTTATAAACAAGTAGAGACAATAGTATCTGTATCTGCTTCATCCTCTGCAGAGTTCTAGCACTGAGCTAGTGAGCAGCATCAGAGAAGACTAATTAGCCACTTCCCTATTTTATCTTGTTCCATTAAACTCTCTTTTCAGGAAGAAATTCAAGGCTTAGGAGACAAAGAAGTATAGTATCAGTTGTAGACAAAACTGGCTATTTTTCCAGAGAGTCCAGTGTTTGTACTCTTTCAATAACAAAAATACTTTAACTTAAAATAGGTACCCACACTTTGCATTTAGAGGAAAACTAACAGGAAAAGATAATATTGAGACCGAATGTGGACTCTTACCCACACAGTTTGCTCGAGTTTGATGTGGGAGTCATTTTCATGCAGTGGTGCTCACCACTGGCTGGGAACATTCCTAAATCGAGCTGCAATTGATAACTGATCTCACAGCAGAAAAACTGTGCCTGCAAGTGAGCCCTGCAGTCAACAGCCTCTCACTGAGGTCTGTCCCAGCACCACTGACCTCCCGTTTAGCACCAGCCAAGACACAAATAGTTACAAAATCTACAGCTGAAAAATAGTAACTTGTCTTCACCAAGGGCTTAGGCACAGTAACAACTCACTCAGCAGAGCAGCAAGGGATCTTTGCAGGCTCAGGCCACTTACCACAGATCCATTTCAGCTGCTCTGAAGGGTGCTCAGTTGAAAGCAAGAAGTTTTAATGGAATCCCAACTCACATTTTGTTTTTTAAACTTCAGTTTTCTTGAATGGGCATCCAGCATTGAGTAGGATGCTGGCAAGCCACAAATTCTGCCACAGAGCCGACCACGCTGATCCTGTAATTTGTTTTAACTCCCTCTTTCCACCTGCGGTTCTCATTTCGCATTGGAAGTATCAAGCCCCTTTGGTCAGGAATGCCTTCTCTGCACATTTTGCACCTAGCACAGTGGAAACCAGCCCAGATCTAGGTATTTTTAACTCAGTTTCAATACAGATCAGTGATAACTACACACTTGACATGTTATGTGCATTCACCAAGTTACATGGAGCAGATGATTGCCAACTGCTAAGAAACTATTTAAATATCTTCTCAAAATCCCAGCAAAGGATTTGTTGTATTCATGGAAAATATCTTTTTTCTTATAAATAAATTATTTAAATGCATTTATGAATTTCCTGCAACGTTTGGCTTTTTATTTGTATAAATACAGAGTCAAGATAAATATCTCATTTCTTCTGAAACTGCAATTTTTCCTTTCCTTACAAAAACTGGGATGAACAGCCAGCCTCAACCTAATTAAGAGCAGAGATGGCCTCTGATGTCTCTTATTACAGTAACTGTAAAAGCTGTTAAAGCCAGACAAGCAGCAATGGCAAGCATGGAATCATGGGCTTGGCCTGTGCAAACAAGGGATGCAGTTACACAGATAAGTGCATGCAGAAACAGCTTACACAAGCATGTAATCATTTTATTAGGTTAAGCTGAATATTAAAGTGTATCTCAGATTTGAAGAGACATTTATGTCTAGCATCAATAGAGAGAATTAATATTTACTGTTACTAACAGAAATGAGCAGAACTGGTGTCACTGTAGCCTGGAGGCCAAACAATTTTATTTCTCAGGGTAATCCTGTGTCTTGATAATTAAATAGATTTGTCCACTAAATTCCCTGTTCTTCCTGATATAGCTGAAGTGCCAAAGCAATTTCTCTTCCTTCAGTCCCTCATACAGGAGAGACACCCTAAAGGAGGGAAAGGAGCAGGGGGGACAAAACTGGAACGCTGACTTTTTGCGAAGTCCACACTGCAAAACTGGTGCAGTGTCAAACGGGAGAAAAAGTTCCGATGGCCCAGGCCTGCTCTAGAGCTCCCAGAAACCAATCTGACCCACAAGCAGTCCCAAGGGCAAACTGCAATCCCTGCCTAAACTCAGCCAAGATGGGGACCCAGCTCTGAGTTTTATATGAAGTCTCAGCAAAGCATTGCTGGCTGGAAAAGGCAGAGCTCTTTTCCCTGAAAGGCATCACCAGGGCAAGGCAATTAACCCATCTGCCCCTTTTTCCCAGCCTAGAAACATGGGAAGTAGAGGGAATTGCTCCCTTGTTCATGAGGTATTAGCTGACTTTGGTAAAGCAGCTTCTAGTCCCGTTGCTGTTCTCAGGGGAAGAAGAGATCCATGGCAGCAGTGAAACAACACATCGAAATTAAAGCCAACTTAAAAGAAAATACTTACATGGCACAGACAGGCATGTACATGGGACACATACACTGCATTTACCTAATGATCCATGAGAAGCTGATGTCCCCAGGAACGTGTTTTCTGACTGGCTTAAGTGTCCCTGGGGCTGATGGAGGAAATGCGATGAGAGGCTGACCGGTGGAGAAGGAGAGGCAGAGTGAAAGGAGGCAGAGCTTCCAAGGGACCCGGGGATATTTACAGGAGCAGAACTTTGCAGCAAACTCCCACCTGGACAAAGAACACACAGAGAGGATGGCTATGTATGACCATGAGGCATGGGCACAGGCAGGAGTTCAGAGCAGGAGGCGTTAGGTTCCCTTTCTCCTCCCTGAGCCCCTCGGGATTCCCTCCACTTCTCGTAAGGTTTCATTCCCCTCTCAGCCTTTAAGAGGAGCACTGAAGCTGCCATCCCATGACCCAAATAGGTTAAGACTCTTCACAATTCAGTGGATTGCTCTTTCAGTGGCCAAAGGAACAAAAGGTTTTCTAAGCAGAGCTCGGTCCCTGTCAGCCTAAAGATGAATTTGGTATCTGGTGAAATACTTTGTCATGAAAAATTCACTTCTAAAACATGTGCCTCTGCCTTTAATATTTGCAAACAACCTGTAGTGAGAAGACTGCCATGCTGGGTGAGCTGATGATCTCAACCACTAAAAGCCAGTGACCAGCTGTAGTTACACATACCTGAGTGCCTGGATCTACCAGTAATAAAAAAACCCCAAATAAACGAAAGCCTAACCACAAAAAACATCAACTTCCCTTACACCAGAGGTTGTTCTGCTTGCCACTCACAGATTTAGGGAGATCTCCCCCCTTAGAAGGTCACCAGGTAATACACAGGCCTGATGTGAAGAGAGGGAGAAGGGGAGGATCCCTAAGGCACTGCAAGTGGGGAGCAGCAGCAGCAGGGCTGGCAGCAGACACGGACAGGAAACCTCCACCAGGCTCCAATCTTTGGCAGGGAAGTGGAAGTGATATTCTTTCCACAGGTCCCTTCCTACCTCAATACAGCTCCAGGCAGTGCAGTTCCCTTGGAAACCTTCAGACAACCAGTGTTAGCTCCTGTTCAAACACCTGCTTTACACAGCAAGGGTAGCCAGAAACTACAGTCACTTCCAAAAATGTTACAAGACTTTTTTTTTTTTCCCTGGACACCCATCAGAGACAGGTAGAAGAGGCCTTAGCCTACCTCCATGTATCAAAATGAGACAGACACTACAGGAACCAAATCAGCAGACCATGATGACACTCTGACAGATGGATGGCGTTACTAGGTCAGTGAGTTTCCTGTTACAGCTAGGGAGAGTTTTCTGCTTAAGATGCAAATTGTTATGCTTTGGCCTGATTTGAAATGCATCAGATGCCTTCTAGAGTCTACTTACACACTCAAAAAAAAAAAAAAAAGAAAAAAAAGGAAAAAAAAGGGAAAAAAAAGGAAAAAAAAAATCAGGCAAGTCCCATTCAGTCTCAAGAAACATCCCCAAGACACCTGGGCCCAATGGCAACAACTCAGCTCTGTTAGTCAGTAAGGGCAAGCTCTGACTTCAAAGATGCTCAGCGGTTGCCAGAGTTTGTTGTAATTGCTGTTTTAACCAATGTTATTCTGGTTTTAGAGCTTGGTTGGGCTGGCTCCACTGAGGTGACTGGGCAACACTGCTTGGCAGAAGATAAAGAAAGCTCTGTTGCTTTCATGTACCTATCATGATGCCACTCGTGTGGGGCACTGTGCTGCTGTCAAATGTCTTCTCCAGGGCAGCCACTCCGAATTCATTCAGGTCCAGGTCATCCAAGGCAGACTCTGCCAGACACAGAGGTACCAATTATGTTATAAAGGACCAACAACTTCAAGAGATAGGATGGCCCAAAGAGCCTACATGCAGAGGAGCCTGTGCTCTCTACCTCTCAGGGCCCTACTCTCCATCCTGTTCTCACATGGCTTGGCAGAAGTGTCATGGGCAGCTTTTCAGTTCAGGTTCTTTAACCCGACCTGTTTCCTTTTGTCTCAAAGTATTCCCAAATGGTTCATGAAAACAAAAATCTGATGAATTAACAGCAGATCCCACAAGTCTTCCCCAAATTGCTCTTTTAAGTCTGTCCCTTATACACAGAACACTGGCTTATGGCATGTCTGGGTCTGGTTTGTGCTTTGTCCCTGTTTTCCTGAAGAGACACGTGGAAAAGAAATACAAGGAGAAGGGAACACTTGAAAAACATCTCTGAGGTTCATGTATAGGGTAATATAAAGCTTATTAATGCCTGAAACTGTTATAGCTATTTGAACATGCCTCATCACTAATGATGATCAATATAATTCCATCCCACACATGCCCACTCATTTCTATTATTATTTTTAACAAATTAGTGAGATCACCTCAGAAACGTTACATTTAATTAAAAAAAGGAAAAAAAGAAAGAAAAGGAAGAAGAAAAACAGGTGACCAAAAAGCCTATCTAAGAGTGACTCCACTCTCTGGACTCTCCTGTTTTCCTTTATCTTACAGCCTCTGTCCTACACTCCATGAAGGGCAAAGTCCTTACAATCTACCTGGTGGTAGCTCTGGCTATAAAACTGCCATTTAGAACTAAGGGGTTGTAACTGTGGAAAACGCCCCTGTGATTTCCTGCCTAGTCCAAAACCTCTTTGTCACTCTGACAAAGCTAAAACTAAGGCCTTTTTACACCATGTGACATTCTGAGTGAGTGGCTCAGAGGCCTTCAGTTGGTCCGGTGGGTGAATTTCATCCAAAATGACCTGCAGGAAACATCAGTGTGTCACAGTCACAGAACAAGCTTCAGGAATCTGCCAGCACTGACAGACACGGAAAACTGGAGGTCACTGGAACACCCACATTATTCCAAGTCTCATACCTGGCAATCCATGGCTGAGGAAGCCCTACTTCGTAAGTGAAAAAGGCAGAGTTACCTATGACAGACTCAACGGTGTCACTGGTTGGGTAGAAGGGAAGGGCATTGGCATTCATGCCTGGAATGCTGCTGGTGCCGGCGGGGCTCGGGGGGGTTGCAGCCAGACTGGAGGTGATACTAGAGGAGATGCTGGATGTCAGTGGGCTCCCCACGGGGAGAATGCCCAGGATGTCCTGAAACAAGAGTATGAAAAGGGAAAGACGTAGGAAACAAAACATCTTTATAGAACAACCCTTTCAGAAACGTGCAGGAACGAGCCAAATGCCAGCAGAAAACCTGTTTCCTGCCTGCTTCCAACCTGACAGATGGCTACTGCTACCACTGGGCTGGGGGTGGGGAGAGATTAACAGCTTTTCTTTAATTTCTGTCGACTGTTCTCCATTCCATGTCCCCCCCTTCCCCAGTATTCTAAAGATCTTTCAGGCTGCCCCAGAATTAACTCCTGTGACCCACAGCTTGTATGCAATCACAGCCATGGGCCACACAATCACTCACTCACTCAGACTTAGTTTAGCACACGACTTAGAACCTGATATTAAATTCCCTTTGCCAAATCCTTGAACTTAGATGACTCCAGAGATCCATTTCAGCTCAATTTTCTGTAATTTGAAGACTCTCTCCAGCCCAGTCCAGCCCTCTGAATCTACCCTGAATTCACTCAGGTCTAACCACTCACAAATAACACCTCCAGCAAATTATCCCATCTTCATAAAGTAATCCCTCCAGCTGAGCATCCCTAATGGTGTCTGGACTGTTATTTACTCCCTGCAGAGCTGTCTGGATCCACAGATCTCTCTGTGGTGCTGGAAGCCCTGAGCTGGGTTCAGAGCCCTGCCAACAGTTCCGTACCTGTTTGGGCTGCAACAAAGGTTGCTCCTGGCTCCTGTGTTCCAGGGAGTGGGACTTCATTTTTGCTTGCTGCAGTAAAGAAACAAAACAAAAGATAAGCAGAGGGATTATTTAGCAAAAGGAAAAATGGCTGGCTGCTGGCTTTGGAGAGGCCATGGGAAACACAGTCCACTTCTCTCCTGGGCTGCTCAAGGCACTGGAGAATTTGGAGAGAGGGAAAGCACAGCAAACTGAAAATATTCCAAGTAATTTGCTTTCTCTATACCAAGACATCACCCCTAGAGTTATGCAAAGACTTGTCACAATGACATCTGCCTTTAATGCTGCTCTAAGACCCCTGCTAGCACAAAGCACATCGTAAGAACCAAGACCAAAACCAAATTATTTTGCCTTGCTATAACTAACTCATCGTCCCTACTGCCATCTAACACCCAGAAAGGGGCAGAAATGGTGGGAGGCACACAGCACTGTTAAATTATGCAAATATTTTTTGGTTTGGGGAAAATAAAAGTACGTAGATTATGTTTTCCCTTAAACTCTTCCAGCTCACAGCTATGATTGCAAAGTAAAACAGAGTGATAACTAACCAATTTTCAAAGCAACATCATCAAAACTGACTTTATAAAAAAATCCTCCGTCATCCATTAACATAAGAGCTCAAAGGTAGAAAACCTAAGTGTGGCCAAGGCTGTCTGGAATTGCAAAAGTGCATGAATGCCAATACACATTTAGAATGCCACTATCCAGGCTAAAAATTCAGCTTAAGGTCCTTCCAGCATTATATCCTTAATGGATATCAACTCTCTTGCCTTGCAACATCAGTCAGTTCTGCTGGGGTTCAGTTGGGAAGTGGTCTCAGGAGCCTGTCAGTGTGTAACAGCCTGTCTGCAGGCCTTGTCCCGTTCCTCCCATGCTGTGACATAGCACAGGGAGATCAATCCCACCCTCTGGGCACAGAGAGGCAGCAAAAAAGTGCTGGGAGTCAGCCCTGCTTGTTTACTCACTCTCCAACCCCGCAGTGTGAACCACAGACATATTCCAGCCATAAGGCGCGCTCGATATTTATCCCGAATCCAGGCAGGCACTGCCTCTGCAGGAGACTGAGGCATGAGGTACAACAGCAGCACACGAGGCACCACCCTGAGCTGAAGTGATACTCCTTGACTTCTTGGCCTGAGCAGTCTCATGACAAAGATAAATGACTGCTGGAGAGGGGTGACGTCACCAGAAAGGCAAAAGAGCAGCGGAAGAATTCCTCCCTAGGTTTTACTTCATTAAATCATTTTCTCTGCTCAGCTCTATGCCCACGGGCAGATGGAGAGGTCAAAGCCTGACAGACAGGCAGTTGGGGGATGGACACAAAGATCCTTCTGCAGTGGGGACCGTTCTCTCACACTTCCCTGAACACGTTCACCACAGCGGAGCCCACGACGGGCTCATTCCCCTTTGTGTGCGAGAGCTGTGTTCTGTGAGTGCCTCTGTGTGCGTCTGATAACGCTCCTGCTGCATTACCCAGCACAGCCCTGCCCCGTTTGACACTCATCTGAACACAAGATGTGCTACCTCAGACGTCAGCAGCTGAGGGGAGGGCACACACGCAGCCGTGCCCCGACTGAGAGGCTTCCTGCCAACGTGGGGAGCTGGCTCTGCTGCAGTTAAGTCTTACTGGAAGCACTTTTTTTTTTCTTTAAGGAGGAGAAAAGTGAACATATTTCCAAGATAGCCCCAATTCCCACTGCCCAGAATTCTCACAACACAAGGGAAAACTAGAGCAAATCAAATGTCACCACTAAGCCAGTCTCCTTTAGCTCTGAATAACATTAGAAAGGGCACACATCGAGACAGACATACAAACGACAGGCTGAAATTCTCCAGCTCGCTCTGCTGCAGGCAGGGAAGAGAACAAGGGACATAAATTATGAGTGAAACTAAATGTTTTCTGACCAGCATGGAAGAAACCTACTGTTCTGTGTGTCAAGACTTGGGAACACCTCCCGGTCGTGGCATTCAAGTCCTTCCAGTGCAGCCAGCATTTTTCCAGCTTGCTAAATCTTTTGGGACTTGGGAAAAGTATTTTTAGCTTTAACTGCTGGCTCAGCCTTACCACAAACTGTGTGGAATCTCTTAAGACAGAAGGTGTATTTTTCATTCTAATAAGATAGAAACTATTTGTATCAATTCTACAGGGGAAAAATGACAAGCCCATTGCAGAGCTGAGCCAGAGTGTCTCCTCTGACGTTTTCATACAGGAGTTGACAAAGTTAAATGCCTCATTATTGGTCTAATTTACAGGGTCTGTGAGAATCTCTGGTGCCCACTGCAGCCAAAGGGAATTACAGAAGAATTTTAAAAGTAAGTAATTATAGATTAAAGTGAAATTAAATCAGGACACTTACGAGACACCTAATTCTGTCTGTAGAAGCCTAGCATAAGGGAACTGTGATTACTTCTGTCTATACCTTAATAGCTATTTATTCCTATTTAACACAGGTTTTGCTTAATTAAAGCCACGTAAGTAAGCAGCTGTGTGAATACAGTATCTTTTGTAGCACAGATCTGACTTCGGATACAAATGCTGATCATCTGGCCCTCCTTTTAGAAGTCCTATTCATGCTCCATCCCCTTTCTCCTTGGCTTAGGCTGGCTGCCATTTTCTCCAAAGCAGGGCCTCCCTGGCACCCTGCCTCTGCTGGCAGCAGACAGGGGTTCTCTCAGTCCTTCAGCTCTGGGTTCACTCCTCCCTTGCAGCAGAGGCCACAGAGAACGAGGACATGTTTTTCCTTTTGTTTCTAAACAACTGTTACAAGCTGCTGTGCCTGCAAGAAGTGCCAGGATCACAGCATGCTCTGCTCTTTACCCCCAAGACGTGTTGCATCAATTTGCAGTTTCCTAAGGCACATCCCCCTTGAGCCAAACAAAGGAGCATTGATGAGAGAGCACACATGCATATAGCTTAATCTGGATTTGTCACTGCATCATTTTAATTAGACTAAACAGTGCTCAAGACTGGCCCTACTGCAAAGCCTGGCCATATTTTACCAAAGCCATAAAAATAAATAAAACAAAACCCATGCAGTCTGCTTCTGAATTCAACTACTTTACACAAGAACTTGTCTGGACGGGATATTTCCACAGTTTTCTCACAGCAGTATAGGCTCATTAAGACTGACTTCTTTAATGTCACAGGCCAGAGTTAAAACACAGCTGGGCTGAAAATAGCACTTCTTGTCCTCTCTGTGCTCAGGCAACACAGACCTCGTAGTCTTATCCCTTCTTATACTTTTTTTCCAAAAGAACTTGTAGGAGATATTTTTGCAGGCACCTCCTCGTACAAGTAGCTATTCCCCTCCCCCTAAATCAAGATACAATTACAAACCCAGTGAGAAATAAAAACTGAAATAAAAACCCAAGCTCTGAGTTGGGCTCAGGTTGGAAGGGATGGTGCAGAGAAACTATTAATTGTAACATCAAGAAAGGAAATTCACAGTAAGAAGCTGATTGTGAAGAAGCTCATGTGTGACAAGAGATGGAAGAGACTGTTCCAGGCCTAGGGAGCAGCATGAATATGGCACGACACCAGGAAGAAGACTGAGGAAGCAGCAAGGCAAGACTGGGATATCCAAAAGGGATAAGAGGAATGTCATTAAGAGACGTGAGTTGGGTAATATTCAGAGGGTTTTTTAAATAAGAATGAGGAATTCTAATTTAATACAGAAGCCACAGAAGAGAGTCAAGGATCAGAATGATACAGCCACAGAAGCAAGAGACAACTAACACGACATTTTTAATACACCAGAGGAATGGTGAACAGAGGACAAACCAAGTCATGGAGATCAAGGTAAGAGTTTGGAGTGAGAAGACAGAAGGAAGGATGACATTCCATGAGACAATTCAGCAAAAGACACAGCAACTCTTGGCAAGGACCTAAACATGGAAAAAGAAGGAGAAGAAGTGATGTGGGAAGCTACCCAGGGTCAGCACAAGACAGAAGTTGTGAGGGGTTAGGAAAACAAGCAGCAGCTCGACTTCTACAAACTGGGTGTGTGATGGCAGCAAGGGAGACAAGACCAGATGTGAAATGAAAGAGGCTGGAAGGCTGAAAGCAACAGCAGAGATCCAAAAACTGCTTATGAGAACAGTGCTTTCCCACTTTTGTCCCATCAGAAAAAAAAACAATTCAAGCTAGACTGGGCAATCTCTCATTCTTCCTCATCCCCCCAACTCTTCCAGCCAATATTCCGCACTAACCTGGCATTTGAAACTCTTCAAATACTCGGCCCCCACCTGATCTTCTCGCTCAAACCCCGGTGCTTTCTTGTAGCTGCCGGATGCTGTGACTGAGTCTGGAGGAAAACCAATGGTCTCCAAGCTGTGGGGCTTCCCAATGGCACCGGGGGGAGACCCACATATATTAGATGGGCTTCCAAGACTGCTGTTCCTACAAAGAATCTAACAGAGGGAACAAGTGTCAGGAAAGTACAGCCAGACAGCAGGAACCACTCAAAGGGAGGCATCCATGGAAGTGCTCAATCATGTCACTGTTTGTAGATCAATTATTCTGACGGCCAACACAACCACACAAGCTTCCAGTAAACACTAATTAAAAAAACAAGAAAAAGCTCCACTGGATTTATACAGTCCCACAATTATGGTTTTGCTGTTGTTGCTTTAGAGTGCAGTCTTGTAAAAATCCAACCTACAGCTCTAGTGACATTTATTCTTTCTGAGGCCTCAGAGGTGACTGATCAGGTTCCCAACATGACCATAACTCTCTTCTCTTTCCTTAGGCTACAGTGGGTCCTGTCTGACTCTGGGTAGTGGTGTGGAATCTGGAAAGGTGCTGTGGCAGTCACAACTATCAGGCATATCTGAGCTATATGCAAACTGTATTTTTTGCTTTCCAGTTGGAAATCTCAAAGTTTTAATGCAGACACAAGTCAGGTATCGACAGCTGCATTAAAAAACCCCAATGATTTCTGACACTTCCATTCTTTGGACTAATACCAGGGATCACAATCACATGCAACAAGGCTAGTTTTGCACTGTAGATGAAGCCACAGACAGCAGCAAATGATGTTGAGTTTCAGAGAATACGTCCACCTGGAGGAACACAAATATCCCATTTCTCTGGGACAAGAAATTATTTGCCTCCACTGGCAAGCACAACTGTGCTTCAGACATCACAGATTCAAATGTGGCACAGTCTGGGCTGGCATTAGGAAAAAAAAAAAAGGAGCAGCCTACAATGTTTTGATTTTATTTTTATACAGACATTCTGCTGTCCACGCTTCCCTACAGTCGCAAAGATAACTACTCACTGTGGTGGAGGTGGGGCTAGTTGGCAGAGTTCCTGATTTATTCCACACCTACAGTACAAATACAAAACAGAACAGGCCACGTGAGGCTGGCTGCTACAGGGACCTTTTTCTCTGATTAATTCATCACGTAAAATGATCACCAGCAAAGACATATTTGTTTGCAAGCTACATGCAGATGCCCTGTGGAGTGATGAAGTCATAGACAGACGTGTTGCCATTTGGCACATATCCAAGGATTAGGAAAGACTGTTTAAAAGACTAAAAGCTTGAGACAGACAAGACCTAAACAGTCTAAAAGTAGGAGATATCTTCAATTGCCCTGCCGTTTTCAGAGAATTTAAACAGTACCTTCATAAGATGGAGGGACTTCGGGTTTTACTGCTTTCCACAGTGTTATTTAGTAAGAGACAATATTATGTCCAGAGATTTCAAGATCTGTTTGGAATTTTACCTGCAATCTAATTCAGGACAACTATGAACTGTTAGGTCGGCTCAAACACAGCTTCTCTTTTCAAAGAGAGGGAATAAAATAAAGCAGAGGTCCTAGATGAGTTCATCTCATTCTGACCAGTTTCAAATGAGTTAAACGCATGTTATTGTACCTTCTCAAAATCTCAGCCAATCATTTGAAAAGGTTACACACCTTTTCAAGTGCAGTGCAAACATGAAAGACTTAAACAAAAAAGAAAAGCTAAGTAAAAATGTAGTTTAGCATTCCATGGGTTTCTAATCTGACTCTGAGTATCTGTTCAGCACTTAGACATCTCCTTTCTCGTATGGACAACTAACTACCAACAATCTGGGGCATTACTGAAACATATCCCAGAGTTTAGCTATCTCCAGAAGTACATGAGGGAGGGAACTAAGGATATCCTATAATGCAATACACAATATGCACAGGCTAAGGCTCTGAGATTACATATGTAAACAAACTCAATTATAGTTATGTACTTTAGAGGTTGTTGGCTCACAGCCTTTAACCACAGGTCTTGGAAGCTAAGCCCAATATGTACCTCCAGACAGGAAAGAGTTGGACTTCATGTGCGGATGTATTCCACTTCCCTGAAAGTACATCTACAAACCCTGCACAGAAAGGAAGGCCTGGAATTTTTATAGCTGAGAGGACAATACTAAAGCCACTGAATGTATGTTCTGAAAAACCAGATCCCTCTAAAAAGCATGGAGCTGAGAACTAAAAGAAAAATCTCCTATCCTCTGGGCTTTGGGATACTTTTCTTGGGAGAAAGAACAGTGACTCAGAGAAACACAGGTTTGCACAATATGGACGAGGCTTCTCCACAAGGCTACATACATTGCTAAGGTCTGGGGCATGTGGGCTGGAAGGGCTGACTGGAACAGAGTCCCCAGCTGCTGAGGGCATGTACATCACTGGTGCTGTCTGGGTGGGGCTGGACACGGCCGAGGATTGCTGTAAATCTTCACTGAGCGCGGGCTCTGCGGGAGACAAAGCACAGGGAACACCACTCAAAGCCAGGCAATTGCCATGGAGCATGAGACATTTAGGAACAAGAATACCCAGATATTCCTGAGAGAAAAAATACTCCACAAGCATCTACTTATAAATACAGAAGTAAGGAGAAACCTTATTTGGCTTATTTGCTTATCTAATATTCCTCACGTTTTTACTGTCATCACATAACACACTGTGCTGCTCTTTAGCTCTCTAATGCTGCTCCAAAATTATCTTCCCTGGATGTGTTATTCATTCAGCTCTCTTCAACTAAGCAGTTTCCTTCTTTGCTTGGCACAAAGTTGATGGGTGCATTATAATTAGCTGAGTGAGTTAAAGTTTCCATCTGTGCTCAGTACAAACCATTACCAAAAAAAAGTGGCACTGGTTTGGAAGGTAGAGATGCTGTAGATTGGTAGGATTTACATCTAACACTCAGCATCTTCACAAAAACTACAGAACTGACACTACATCTATATTTCAATATCCTCAAAATGCTGGTTTCTTGCTATTAATCAGTAAAACTCAGGTTAAGAGCAGATAAAATAAATGGACTCCTGTTATTTTCATTGAATTAGGCCCCCAGTGTTCACCTTGCTAAGGAAGGACTAAAAGATACAAATCCATAAGACAGCACAAGAAATAACCATGTTGGAATGGTGCAAGTGCCACAGAATGTTACTATAAGTAATATAATATCAAGTGTAGTAATCTTATTAGGAATAAGGCATCCCTAATCAAAAATACTACGTTATACCCAAGGAAGTTTGCTAAACACTGTTCCTTTATCACGATGTCATTTCCTAAAGCTTGCTGGATCCCACTGTGTAGTTGCACTGCTGTGTTTTGGGCCATTACAGCCCACAGCTCCAGCTATAATTACTGCTTGTCAACAAGGCTTCCTATAAAAGGAACTGCATAACCTGTAGGGAATTTACTCTCCCCATTCCTTGTCAAAGGCAGCAATTACTAATTCCCTAATTTACAAAGGATATCAAATAACGAAGAGATTTTCTCAAGGCCATGTATTGAGTCAGTACCAGAACAAATCTAGTGAGTAACCTGCTCTAATTGTTGCAAACTCAGCAGTGAGATTGCAGAGCAGCAACTGAGGAGGAGCCCTAGGACAGGAACTAACCATTATTTACGGATGTTAGGACCACCTGCATGTAGAACTTCCACAACCAAAATTGCATCACTAGTTTACAGCTGATTAAAGTGAGGATTGAAACAATGCCCTAGAAGTCAGGGAGCTATTGAGAAAAGAGGATTTGAGATAAAGCAGTAAAAAAACGCTGTGTATTTTTCTTCTCCAACCTGACTTAAAGACTTAAACTCGAAGTATAACTTCAAAAAGAGTAAAATATCTTTTTTTTTTAATGGATCTATAATCAGCAGTTTTATCTTCAGCTTTTTAAGATACAGCATTTTGCAAATTAGCGACAGTTCATCCATGTACAGAAGAGAAGCAGCTTTCTCCACTTCCATCCTCCTGAAGTGACACACAGAGAACTGAGCAGGTGAGAGGGAACAGAGGGAGGTCCTTCAAGAGACAGTGCAATGAGAGCTAAAGGCTGAGTCCTACAGACCACCTACTGCCTCCAGCTCTGCCAACACCGCCCACACCAGCACAGTTTTATAGAAATCAAAGTTAAACCCTCACAGAAGCTCTAGTTTTGCAGCTCTACATTTAAACTCTCTTGGTCAGAAGCTTTCCATAGCTCAAATATCCAAGAAAGATGAGAGAAGTAGTGCACGTACGTTCTACGTGTGCAAAGGCACAGAAGGGTCCTCGAGGACAGCTGCCAGACTGCTGCATATCATTGCATTTGGTGGATTTGTAGATCTAAGGATGGGAAAAAAAACAACAAAAAAAACCACACCAAACAGAAATGAACAGAAAATAACAGTGACCACCAGGTGCAGAAGTACTATGAAGAAACTTGACAGCAAGGTAGGGACACAGATAAGAGGTGCAAAGGCCAGCAGACTTCAGGGCGACCATTTCAGTGCTTTGCTTCAAAGAAAGGAAAACCCACTACAGTTCTGGAAACACCAAAATATGCCCATGACACCTAGAGCTCACCCAGAGACCAACCCACCACACACCAGCGTACCCAAAGGTCACCATCTGCCATGAAGTCCCTCAGTCTCACTGGAAGCTCCATGGACATTACAAATGGCAAAAGGTAGGAAACAGCTGACAGATGACAGCACAGAAAGTTGCAGCCACATGTTTGCAAGGAAAATAACAAACCATTGACAAGGACTGTAGCAAATGGATTATTCCCTTTCCCCCCAGTTTGACAGGCGGTGACAATGGTTACTGTGCAGATACGGGCCCCACAAAGCTTTTCAACACTGTAACATGAAGCAGACTACGAATAGGTCTTAATTACACTTTTTGTAAGGATATTGGAATGCTCTGGGCATGCTCACAGCTAAGAGCTTGGTGGTGTTTAGTGCTATCAACATGAACCATGAACACTTAGTTAAGGAAACAGATGCTGTTTACTCACATGCAGACCCATATCGTGCTTTCCAAAGGACCCCCCACATGTGAGACTGCTCCTACACTTGAGTTTTCCCCCACTTTTATTACCTCCTCCCATACAGTCTATTCTGTCAAGCAGCTGAATTGCAGCTTACTCCCAACATGCAGCTTCTCTGTATCCCAGGACCACACTACAAGCAGCCCACATCCTCTCCCACCTGGCACAGTAATTTGTAAGACTGGAATGCTTTTGCTTTTCTAAATGGAGTGAGTAGGTTACTGTACCTCTGGATGGAACTGCTGTTCTGTGCGAGTGTGGCAGTACTGGCAGGAGTCTCCATTTTCACACTTACTGGGATCTCCCCACTCGTCCCCGTGTTTCACACTGGGACAGGGCGAAGATCTGTGGAGATAAGACAGCAGGAGAATGTATCAGACTCACAGATGTGCTCTGAGCTTTGTTTACTTTGAGCAGGTGGAGGGAGGTGATTCTCCCCCTCTGATCCACTCCTGGAGGACTGCATCCAGCTCTGGGTCCACCAACATCAGAAGGACGTGGACCTGCTGGATCAAGTCCAGAGAAAGCCAAAAAGGTGCTCTGAGGGCCCCTCTGCTCTGGAGCCAGGCTGGGAGCACTGGGGGTGTTCAGCCTGGAGAAGAGAAGGCTCCAGGAAGACCTTAATGCCCCTTCCAGTGCCTAAAGGGGCTCCAAGAGAGCTGGAGAGGGACTTTGAGCAAGGGCCTGGAGTGCCAGGACAAGGGGGAATGGCTTTAAATGGAAAGAGAATAGGCTTAGATTAAATACAAGGGAGAAATTCTTCCCTGTGAGGGTGGGGAGGTCCTGCCACAGGTTGCCCAGAGAAGCTGTGGCTGCTCCATCCCTGGAATTGTTCAAAGCCAGGCTGGATGGGGCTTGGAGCAACCTGGTCTAGTGGAAGGTGTCCCTGCCTATGGCAGGGGGTGGGATGAGATGAGCTTTAAGGTTCCTTCCAACCCAACCCATTCCATGATGCTACAGCTCCTCAGTCAGGGGCAGGTCTGGCTGCCCACCCTCAGCTGTACAATCAGCTTGGCTCCTGCTTCCCCAGCCCCCACCCAGCTGCTACTGCATCTTCTCCGCCTTCTTCCAATTTCCCAATGAAAAAACCATGGCTTAATTCTCCATCTGAAACCAAATACAACTTGAACCAGCATAACAATATTAGCAGCTGATGTGATTAGTGTCAGAGATGCTGGGTTTGGTTTCTGTTTTGGAACTGCACCTTCATAGAAAGCTAAGAAGTTAATTGGCTAATCCTAAAACACATAATACCCTTACAGCAGTATGTTTCCAGGTTTATAGTGTGGCCATGTGGAAAAGAGGCTGAGTCAGGTCACTGGGGAAAAGGCAAGTCTGTTTTCTTTCTCCCAGCCAGGAACAGTTCCTTTTCCCAGATTTGAATTTTTGCCGTGACCTACTTCCCCTGCTCTTTATGCTCTTAACCATTCCCTCAAACAACAGCAGAGGGAAGCAGATAGCAGCACCAGCACAGCCACATCAGCTGGGGTGGGGAAAACACAGGAGTGAGTGCAGAGTGGCAGAGAAGCTTTCACCTCTTCCCTTCCCAAAGGGCCCAGGGAGGGGCAAAAAGCACATAGCTGCTGCCTGAAGACTGCCCTAGTGGTTCTATTCCTCCTTAAAGTGTTGAGACTAACATTCCTTCGACTGCTGTCTAATTTTTTTAAATACGGAATTTCAGCGCCAATTCAAGAATTTCTGTGAATGTTGGGGGTGGGGAAAAGAAGTGAGAACATCCCTGGTATTTTATTTCCTGGCTTTCTGGTCTGCTCCTACATTTTTCAAAAAGGAACTAAGGAAAAGCCCCACTGAGACCACAACAAAAGCTCTGTTGTGTTGGAGGAAATGAGGGCCTATAATTTGGATGAAATGCGTTCAGAGAGACACAGCATGCTGAAAAATCCAGCGACAGCTGAGTGACAGAACACCCTGGTGCCTCAAAAGCAGAGCCTTTAGCAGCTGGTTAGGAATGCATGTCCAGCTACAGTCCCTCATGATCCCCATCAGCAGGCATACACAACAAGCAGCCTGATGATTCTGAATCCTTTACCATGAAAACACTGTTGTGTGAGTTTGTTTCTAGATAGGGATTAAAACTTTCTTTTGTTTTCTCTTCCCTGAACTGCTTTCTAAAGCAGAGGTTTATGTGGTAAGGGAAAGCCAGACACAGGTTCCCTTTTCTATAAAATCAGAGTTGTAACACGATTTAACAATTCATTTATTAGAGTACTGGTTACAACATACAAGAAAACTCTTTGTTTAGTTTTTTCTCCTTCTGCTAGGCAGAAATAACAGTTCAACACATCTCTCAGCACCCAACTTGGAAACATACTAAAAACAACTATCTAGTGGTCAAAATCCTGCCTCCTTTACCCCAGATTTCCAATACACTGCACCACTCAGCTGGGAAGTACAATATCCAGGACCACAGTACCTGTATTTGTGTTTTCTTGGACTTCTTCTTCTGTCTTTGCTATTGTGGTAGTAGGGACAGGCATAACCCTGGCGACAGAGCCGGGGGGGCTTCTTACACTGCTCTGTCTTGTAATTTCCCAACACGTACGTTGTATCTGTAAAAAACCCCAATGAGTCAAGAGAGATGACCACAATCCATATTTACTACAGAAAAGTTTTGGACAGGAGCAGGCACTCCACAGAAACCAAAATTTCCCAGCCCCACAGACCCTCAGTGACACTCACCTTGCCACCTGGGCTCCTCACTGAGTATTTTCTCTATCATGGCATGGCTGGCAGCAACCGCAGACTGACCCTCGATGCCTCCTTCAGATGTTGTCTGACCATTCTGTAAAGCCTCCATCGCCTGAAGCTCTCTTCAGGGACAGAGTTAAATGAACAAATAGACTGAGCAGAGGAAGAGTCAGATAAATGTGTATAAAAACTGACATACTGGAGCTTTTGCTAAGTGGGTGCATTTCAGCCATGCATGTTTTGTCAGAACATCCTTAGCTGAACAGCAACTGCAAAAAAAAAAAGTCTTCATTCCCTGGGAATTTCAGATGCACTGTTTTGACCCTCTCCATCAGATTCCAAAGTGTGATCCCTTCCCCCATTTTGAGAATCCTCTCTGGAGGTTTCTTACATTTGCCTTATTAGGAAGGGAGATCTCACCATTGCTTCATTTCAGGCTGAAGCAGTACTGTCCTTCAAACATTTCACTTTTCACTTGGGTACAGACATTACCTCTTCCATCTTCTCCTTTTTCATTTGGGTACAGAAATAACCCTTTTCCGAGGAGCCCCAGGCTCTACTAACCTGATGTCGTACACGGGCGAGCGCAGGTCGTGGGGCCCATGAGCAAAGGCGCAGTGGACTCCGTTCTTGGTGCAGTTTCCCTTGGAGTCTGTCTCATGGATGCAGATTCCAGTTTTGTAGTAGCGCAAGTGATACCTCCTCTCTGTGTCTCCAGTAGTTCTATGCAAGAAGGGACACCTGAGGAAGGAAGGAGGGGAGGAACAGACAAGGTTTAGTCACACAGGCGAGGGATTCAACTACCAGAAGCCACTTTGTGAGAGAAGATGCTGCAGTTGACACCATCTTTGCTAACTCTGTCCCTTCTCTTATGCTGTGCCTTCCAACACTTCAGCGAACCCCCAAACCTGTCACTACAAAGGATGTAAGAGTTTCCCTCCCTAAAGGACAACGGGATAATTAAATCCAGCAGCACCTTATTATTCCAGACGAGTGGCTGCCAGGGATCTGGAAAAAAGCAAGGACATGGGACAAGGAAGGAGAATTACAAAACTACCACTTTAACTTGTGGGGTTTTCCCCCTCTTAGGCAGAAAAACAATCTACACTGACAAATAAAACAGAAATATAACAAGATGGAATGGGCAAAGTTCAGATACTGCAGCATCAAGCTAAAAATACAAATGAGCAAAGATTCCTAGATGACAACGGCTTTCATTCACTGAGTTTGAGCCAGGTATCAACCAGTGATCTAGAAGCCAAAGCCCACAAACATCCCATTTCCAGTTCCTTCCAGATCTCTTCTAAGAAGAAAGAAAGTATTGAAACTGAAGCCTCAGGCCTGAGGGACTATTCCATTCTGCTGTACTCACAAAAACCTTACTTAATTGAGTTGAAAAAAAACCAACAAAAAAAAAAGTTTTGCCAATAAATAGCATTTTTGTATGTTTATACTGGCACCACAAAAGGGAACTGAAATTCCATCTTTTTACAGCATCTCTCTATAAAACACTCTCCATATTTAACCACAGTTTGGCTACACTGTTTATCCCATATCTGTCACATGGCTAAAGTTATATTACTGGGTTAACCCCTTAATTTCTGGGGTCTGCCACACGCATAGCGGGAAGATTTGCGGTTTTGCCCCAGTTAACTTACTGCAGTCATGGGGGGAGAACACCCAAAACCCCCAAACTCTTCCTCATGTTGCCTTCTTCTGGGTACCTCTCGGTTCTCTACTGGCTTCTTAAAAGTTCAGAGAGACAAAATAAACTGATATGAGTTAAAAAGCTGGGACAGAAACTCAGGGGGCAGACTGGAAGACAAAGTTCCTCCTCTTTCTTCAGTCTGTGAAAAACTAAGTTACCCTGCTAGTGAGCAAGAGCTGAGAGTCAGGGACTCAGAGAACAGAGTGTTTCCAAACTCATTTGTCACCGAGCTGTTTTTCCCACCTCAGCTTTCTGAAGATGCCCAGGCTCGTGAGGACAGTGAGTTCCCAAGAGCTGAACTCCCATCTAAGTCACCCTCAGTATTGTCTCTGCAGCAGCCCTGGAGCACA
Organism: Mystacornis crossleyi; assembly: GCA_013400655.1. Taxonomy (NCBI): domain Eukaryota; kingdom Metazoa; phylum Chordata; class Aves; order Passeriformes; family Timaliidae; genus Mystacornis; species Mystacornis crossleyi. The sequence goes on from VYZQ01051528.1 coordinate 28,131, forward strand.
CGGGCTGCTATTCCAGATTTTACATCTGGTCTCATGTTACGTATGTGACAAAGCTGCTTTACTGCTGACTTGCCTCATCTCTACAAGAACCGGCTGGAATCATCACCTGGCCTGATCCCAAAAGCCTAATGCCTGAAAAGCAGGGTGCAGCCTTTACTCACTCGTCTCCTTCCGGGCAGATTCCTGTGGTCTCGTCATACTTGGTGCAGTAAATGTCAGGGCTGTAGTTGAAGGTCCCGTCGCGGCGGCGGATGGACCTGCGCCGGCGCTGGTTGACAAAGTGCCAGTGGAAGCAGGTGTAGGGCCGGTGCTGAGTGCACTTGTGCTGCACGAAGAGAGGGCACTGCTCCGTGCGGAACTCCTTCAGGTACCTGCGGGAACCGGGACGTGAGCACCGGGATGCTGGGCAGGGGCAAGATCCAGTCACCCTGCAGAGCCCCGAGCCGCGTCCATCAGAGATGTCTGCTGTCCTTCCACACCCTCCCTGCTTCCCCTGCCGGGGTGGAGGCTGGGGGCTGCTGGTGTTTGTAATGGCAAGATATCCATTTCACACAGGAATGTAACAAGAGCTGAAATCGCTTTCTGTCGGGATCGTTTTGAAGAGGCTTTTCATGAGCTTAGGAAACAGTCTGTGAGAAAACAGAACTCTTAAGTACCTTTCTATCCATTTCTAAGTCTGTGACCTATCTGGGCAAAAAGGGGTTTCCTTCCTATATGTTCACTTAAAAAAACAAAAAAGCAACAGAAAAAAACGCAAAGAAAACACATTTCTTTGAGCCACATTTAAAGCTTCAAGTTACTGAGAAAGAAAGATTTTTTAAAGACTCTTTCATGCTTTGTCCTCCCGGTTTAGCTCTGCTTTGTCAGTACATGGTCAACTATGAAATAAAAATTAATCAATTTCTCTCTTGCAATTGTATGAATTCAGGGCTCAGTCTTGAAAAGTGGGATAACTATCCTCAGACTCCCACATGTTTATGTTTCTTTAATTTTAATATGTACTTCCCTGAAAGTACATGGCTTCTTTTATCTTGAGAACTAAAGAAGTCACAAGCTTTTATTTGTGACACTAATAACAGTCTCTAAACCCAGATTGTAGAGGATTACAAAATGGTTTAGATCAACATAATGATCTGACTGTGATCTGTGTGTAGGTGCTTACAAGATCCACGCTGCTGAAACCCACGGGCTGCCCTGTATTTACAGGGAACATCCAAACATCTCCCAGAGCTCAGACCCAAATCCCACCAGGTTCGGTCTCGGAGACACATCCAGGAAAAAGGTAGAAAACCCAGAGCATTCTGGTCTCTTACGTTTAGAGATCAGTGTAAACAGTGAGGACCAAGATTTGTAGGTCAAAATAAAAATGCGAGTATTCTGCTGGAAGCAACAGGGTGATATAACAGCAGATTTAAACTGCGCATGTACTCCAAGGCAACAAAAAGGAGTGTAGGAATTTGTCTAACATTCATTCCCATGTCAGACAGTCTTTATCTCCTGTTTCTAAATAAATGGGAAGACGTCTGATGCCCAAAGACATATTTACAGATAATATCACAGTGCTAGGCTCATTCTGAAAGCAACATCTGTAAATAAAGCCTCCTTTCCTCTTTACCCCAGCTGAGAAGAAAGCCTCAGGAAAATGCACAGATTCAACCGAAGTGGTTTTATTTGTTTGCTCTGAAGAGGGAATATCAGTAGCAAGAGCTTTCCTACACTGGATTTTGTAAGCAAAAAGCTCTTCTTCTTCTTCAACCTCTAAATACGTGAGATTTGCAGGTTCCGCTGCTCGGGATCTGCGAGCGCCCGGGGCCGGAAGCCTCCGCAGCCGGCTGTAAGCCCTCCTCTACCCAAGCCCATCTGTCCCCTGCAATCCAGAGTGGCTGGAACATTATCTGCACTGGGGCCTAAGGCTTAACAGCAAAAAAACCAGAGCCAGCTGCAGAAACAGGTCTGCTCGGTGTAGGTTAGGGCTAACAACATCACTTTGCTCCTTTTCCCGATTCCGGCTCCATTCAAATGGAGATCCCTACTTCAGCCACACCATCAATTCGTCTGGAAACTGAAAAGCTGCAGAAAATTCAACCATTCTTGAAAAGCTTTCTAAGTTGTTGGACCAAGTAGTTGTAGAAGGTGGAATTCCACAGATTATTTTATCTTATCAGAGCACTAGGAAGACTTGGAACAAAAGCGACTGTAACAACATTTTTGTTGTTAGAAAGTGAATTAAGTAACCTTAAGCAGGACGATGCTGTCCACAGACAATACAATCACCAACCAGTTGCTTCCACTCACACACATCCACGTACGCCTTAGAGACACGAGGTTTGTGTTACTCCCATTTTACACATGGACAAACCGCAACGCAGCTGGCTACGAGCCCCAGCCGGTATCACACAGCAACCGGAATCCCAGACAGAAACCAAGAGCATTTTAACTCCTCCATCCTCACCCAGTGCTGGGCATAAGTTCAAGAACAGCATCCTGAACCTCCTCAGTGGTCTGGAAAATAAGGGGAGATACCAGGCTTACACAACCTGGGTATCGAGCCCAGCACTCCAGACTTGTGATGGGCCCAAATGAAACACTTAAAAATCCTAGAATTTAACAACTCCACAATCAGCTGATCTGAAGCTGCTTCCCTTTAGAGAGGAGGTTTAAAAATGCACACATTGACTAGGGATTTCGGTCTCTAGTGTCTCAATTGTTGCTGAAGAGTATTTGAAAATTAATTGCATTTCATGATTGGTTAAACTCCCTGGAGAAACATTTATTATAATGTAAATGAGAGATAATTACATAAGTAAATGGTTCACCTGAAAAGTGTTTAACACCTAACTTGCTTCATCAGAAAGTCATCCTTTAATGCTCTCTATTAAATAAATGATGTCTCACTCTTAATTTCAAAGAAAGTCCTGCAAACAGGTACCAGTGAGCTCCAGACACTAACTGTGCACAATCACCTCTGCAACAGACCCAGCTGAGGAAAGGAGAGTTGTCACATTAACTCAGTCATTTCAGGCCTTTCAATCACTGCTTTGGGTTTTCCTTTTATTCCAAGCCACTACAACGTTTTAAATCACCCTCCTCCACAATAGCCTGAATGGTAAATTGTCTTACAACCCTTTATTTTCTTGATCCATGAAGTGAGTTTTGGCTCCTCTGGGAGAACACGGACCACTCAACCAGCCACTTTGTATTAAAATGTATAAAAGGCATGTAAACCACGTGTGTTTTGAGAACACAGAGAGGATACAGAGCCTGCACCACCGCAATGTGATGTCTCACAAAGCAGAAAACCATTATTATTTCAGGAGTCTCTTTGCAAAGGCACTAAACAAAACGCAGAGAACACTGTCATGACAGATTCTTCTGGTGTCAATGGTCTCTGTATTTTTTTTTTCCCAGAACAGCTGAAAAAAAGGAATTTTGGAATGGCCCTCGAAGCTGAAAACATGTCGATAACTGGTACACATTTCACAGCATATCAGCCAAACGCTGTGTCTGTACAGGAAAAGGAAATCCAGCAACGATAACTCGCATTTCTCAACTCCTCTCAGGAAACTCTACAGCCCTCACATGAGGGGCAGAAGAATTACTACTCCTATTTTATATTGGAGCTACTTCCATATTTATTTTGTAAAAAAAAAAAAAAGTATATGTTGTCTTTTCACACACATGTAATTTTTAAAAAGTTGAAAGCACATAGCACTATCTTCTGATACGACATTAACATCAACAGCAACACCCAGATTCCTGGAGGAAATGTTATCATTTATGAGCCCTAGTAAACAAAGACGAATGCAATTCTAAACAAATAGGACAAGACTGGCCAGAACAATGCAGATCAAAGTCCCCAGGCTGAGCTGAACTTGCTGTCAAATAGGATGGACGCTACTGGAAATGGAAGGTTTTGTTCCCTAGGAAGACAAGAGGAGAGAGAGGTTCTTGGAGTAGTTTTAGGAACTCCCAGAGACCAACAGGAGCAGCAAAGCATTAGAAAAACCCCAATGCTACTTTGCTGAAATTCCACTTCCTCTGGGATGAGGAAAGGGGCGGTGATTATTCTGCAATAATTTTACACTAGTGGCTCACTGTCTTTAATTGCCAGTAGCAGCTTGACTCTCCAGGGCAGGGCAGCAAGTGTTTACCTCTGCAGTTTGGAATTGCAGGAGTTCCCCCTCTGCCCTGGAGGAATGGAACAGGAACCTGCTCTGGGAGCTGCAGAGAAAAAGATGAGTGGAGTGGCAGAAGAAGAAAAAAATTCAAACCTAGAAACAAGGAGGAAAAAAAGCAAACCAAGAGAGAACCCAAGAAGAAATTCTGACCCAGAAGTTTCCTTTTTATTCTCCACAATTGCAGCCATGTCCTGCTTCCATCCTTGCCTGCTGGTGCTGAGACCTCTCATTTTTCTGCAGTTTTTCGGGTTCACACTGGTGTGCTCAAGCAGCTCGGTACGAGGGAATTCCTGCATCCATCCTGCTTCCAGGGCTGCAGCTTCCTATCAAACTTGACCCAAATCACACATGCAGTGGAGTGAGCTCAGTTCAGGAAAATGTGCTGGTAGTGCACAGCTGAGCACCAAATTCCTCATAAAAGCCTTAACCCAAAGCTCCCAGAAGTCACTGGAAGATGCACACGGATGCCAAGACAGTCTCGGCTTTTTAACAGAGGGATCAGGAAGACTAGGGAGAGACAATACCAAGGAGCAAGGAAATGAAAAGATTAAATCTTGTGGCTTCTGTGATGCAAAGCCAGGCTCTGCTTTGCTTCTAACATCCCTTGCACTGTTTGAAATCTTTACGTAGGTCCCAAGACGAGCTCCTCTCCTTTGCAGCCCTCCTTGCTCTTCCAGGTCAACCCCCTTTCTGCCAAAATTCCTCTCGGGCCCAAAGAGAGGCTGACAAACAGGACCTGAACCTTCTGCAGCAGAATGACACCAGGCAGAAAACCATGAGATAGTTGTCTGGCTAATCCAGATGAGGACACGGTCTGCAAATGTAGGGCAGTAGTGAGATCTAACACCACCACCATCTACATTCCATACACGGGTGGGGGTGTGTTTACACCCCTGAAACTGTGCTGTGGCACCTCAGGAAAGGCCTGTGCTTGAGAGGTTGTAGCAGCACTGCTTGTCTGGTGTCACACCAGCGTAAATCACGAGCAGCTTTTACACCAGGTGCTCACGCAGGGCACAGCCAGTGTCACTGGGGCTCCAGCCCTGCAGCTGCTCCCAGGTCACAACAAACCAACCCAGAGAGGACAGCCCAGGCCTGGGTCATTTCTGTAAAGTCCAGCCTGGTGTGGGCACTTCACTTTATTATTAGCATTATTATTAGAAATTACTAGTTCGGGGCTGTAGAGAGATTCTCAGCCACCGTACAAAAGAGCCCACAGAGGCAAATCTAACAACAAATCTACAAATTAATTTTTAGGCTGTGTGTTTTGTCTTAGGTTTTGGTTTGGGGGTTTTTTTCNTTCACTTAAAAATTTAAATTAGTGGTTTGAGCTAACACAGATAAAATTATCTGAAGCAAACCAGGATACGCTTATCCAACAGACTGTCTGCTCAGTAGACAGCATTGCAAAACCCAGGAGAAAGTATCTAACTATAGATATTGATATTTCTAATTCAATAACGGTTATCTTTTGGAAGTATTGTCAAAACTGCTATTTTCCTCCTAAGCTCAAAGAGCCACCCCAACACAAGAGGAAAAGAGCTGTCCATATTAAATCAGCTCTCTAAATTCATTTCACCCTCATAAAATTTTATTGCAAAAGATAAGTGTGTCTGATATATCAGACACATTTTAAGTAAGAAACCCATGACTCAATTATTTTCTTTTACTGAACTGTGGTATTCCAATTGAAATGAGTCAGTGGTGCATGACAGAATCTACTTATTCCAACAGGATACTCAATAAAAATCCTACTAATGCACCTTTCGTTTAACATATTACTGATAGAGAAAACCCATGATATGCAGCTCTGACATTGCTCAGAAGTTTTTGCTCTTGGGACAAGGGAGGAGTTTCAGAATTAGCGAGGAAAAAAACAGAGTTACAGAATAGGATTGTTCCAAAATAATTCAGAGAGTTTGATTCCAGCACTCACAAAATGTCTTAGAAAATGCTAGCATTTCAGTGCAAAGCTACCTGACAGGGGACACAACCTTCAACTCCCAAGATTTCTTGGAATTTGGGAGGGAAGATGTGAAACAATCTGACTTCATGGGAGTTGTAGTTCCTTGTTCCTAGGGGTGGCACAAGTCGAGCAAATCCCTGCACCAGCAGCTGCAGACCACCAGCAGCCTGGTTTACAACTCTGCCATGCTTAGTGTCCTTCTAGTAAGAGCACAAGTTCAGACAAGTCTGTTTCAATAAATATTTTTTACTGACTGGCAGATGTAATTTAGTATTGAAACAGAGCCTCACATGGATCACTGTTGGTTTTGAAACAATAACAAACACTTTTAGCACCAATCCTAAAAGTTTTAATCATAATTTTGGGGAAAATTCTGATCAAGTTCTACCAGAAATCTGTGTCAGGCCATGGTTTGAGTTGAAAGGGACCTTAAAGATCATCTATTTCCAGCCTCTTGCAGGGATGCTCACCCACTAGATGAGGTCTATCAGCTACTGTGGCTCACCAATATTGGATATTTCCCCTTTTTCCACATTTAATGGTATTTAGAAAAATAACCTCATAGACCTGACCAAGCCCTCACACTTCACACACCAAGATTTTGCACACACCATGCACCATCTGGCACAAAAAGCAAACATCTCTCTCAGGACATCTTCACANCACTGGGGCTCCAGCCCTGCAGCTGCTCCCAGGTCACAACAAACCAACCCAGAGAGGACAGCCCAGGCCTGGGTCATTTCTGTAAAGTCCAGCCTGGTGTGGGCACTTCACTTTATTATTAGCATTATTATTAGAAATTACTAGTTCGGGGCTGTAGAGAGATTCTCAGCCACCGTACAAAAGAGCCCACAGAGGCAAATCTAACAACAAATCTACAAATTAATTTTTAGGCTGTGTGTTTTGTCTTAGGTTTTGGTTTGGGGGTTTTTTTCCTGTTCTGCTCTGGTTTTTTCTTCAAACCAAGTCTTACGTTCCTGATAAGATTTCAGGTATCAGGAAGAAAATGCTCTTCTGCCATTACCATTTATTTTAGTTGTGTCTGCCTTCTCTCAAAGTATCACACTGGCAAAAATGCCATTTCACTGGCACAAAAGTACACGGGAATGCTGGGGACGTTCACTGGCATTTTTATATCAATCATGTCCTGCTGTTCCAGACAGGACTGCAAGGACCTCTCTGTAAAGGCTCAGGTGGTCCCAGTTCATATCCTTCCTGAAAAATGCAGTCTGACTGAGAGGTCACTGCTCTCAGCTGCTCATCAGCTTTCCTTCTCTGGAAGCTCTGAGTGGCACTGATCTGTCCAGACAGCAGGATGGAGAAAGTTTTCCTAATTCAGGTTAGGAAAGAAAAAAAATATATATATATCTATATTCTGTATATATA
>VYZQ01051528.1:36039-49642 GCA_013400655.1 Mystacornis crossleyi
ATCACTGTTGGTTTTGAAACAATAACAAACACTTTTAGCACCAATCCTAAAAGTTTTAATCATAATTTTGGGGAAAATTCTGATCAAGTTCTACCAGAAATCTGTGTCAGGCCATGGTTTGAGTTGAAAGGGACCTTAAAGATCATCTATTTCCAGCCTCTTGCAGGGATGCTCACCCACTAGATGAGGTCTATCAGCTACTGTGGCTCACCAATATTGGATATTTCCCCTTTTTCCACATTTAATGGTATTTAGAAAAATAACCTCATAGACCTGACCAAGCCCTCACACTTCACACACCAAGATTTTGCACACACCATGCACCATCTGGCACAAAAAGCAAACATCTCTCTCAGGACATCTTCACAACCATCAGTCCATCTGCTTTTCCATACCCTCAGCAGCCAGGTACAGTTCTGTAAACCTTGAAAAGATTTGAAAGCATTTAAATCTCAAAGGAAAATGTATGGATCACTTTATAAAAACAAAAGGTTGACCATGAATGTGAGGAAGGAGAAAAGGATGAGGAAAAAGTTTCAGTAAGCTCACATCTGTCAAGAAGATAGACTTCACATGCCTCTGTGTTTTCTTTATCACCTAAATAAATTGAACCATCAACTGGAAAAAGGTCACACAGCAGACAGCAGGGTGTGATTTTAAAGCTGTTAGATTTCCCCTCCTCCATTAGAGCTTGACAATAATGTCAGTCTAAGGGCAAATAAAGAGAGTGAGAGTTGGAGAGACTTATTACAGATGCATGGAGTTGGGTTTGGTTGTGGAGGTTTTTTGTTTTAAGACTTCATATAAGTCATTGTGTACCTCAGTGGTCAAAATGACAATTGCTCACATTCATAACTCATGGCTCCCCCAGTGTTTGTTACAGAAACAGGTAGGCAGCACTCAAGTCTTCCTTTTTCTCGGCATCTGAATGACTTAGCAAGCAAAGTTGAACTGGATGCTTCCAAAGAAATGGAAATGCAGAGTGTGTACTGCAGAAGGTAAACTACCAACCGCCAGGTTACAGAAAACTGGGGATAACACACCAAAATGCACAACAGTCATATTCGAAAGTAACCTGATCCCTACTGGAGCTCCATTTCTGGATTTCAAAGGAGATCATGGCTGGACGAGAACACAGCACATTCATTTCAGCCGCGACAAATGAATTATGTACTACCAATACTTCACAGATAACTGAGTGACTGCAAAAGTTCAGGCTAAAAATAACACGTGTTGGCAACTACCAGAAACAATCAGGACATTTTTCAATTAAAAGGAAAAAGGCAAACAGTTGTGCCTTGTCTACACTGAAAAACTAAGGGAAAACAGAGAAGCACTACTGTGTAGTGCCAGCCCATCATGGGAAGGCAGATTTGCACCAGCTTCGGGCAAAACATTGTTTGGTTTCCACAGCTATAGCAAAAATGGCTTTGTTTGGAGAGAAATGCCATGCTGCAGCTAAGAAGCTCACCAACACTCTGTCCCACGAGGAACAAAAATCAAGGCTTTCAACCCGGAGTTAACTCAATAAAATGCACATTTCTCACATTTGTGAGCAGCCAAGACATGAGCTCCACAAGTCACAACTGTGTTCCTGTCTGTGGGTGTCAGGGAAGAGGTGCTTGCTCAAACTTCCCGGGAGCTGTGCATCCCTTTGCTTGGCACCCTTTGAGTTGTGTCACTCAAAACCCAACAAATAAAGCAATTTGAGTAATTTTTAGGCGGCGTGCTGTCGTTAAAACGCAGGCACTTGTTGCATCAGCAGACCATGAAATGTATATAACCAAGTCATACCAATAAAATTCATTTCAAACCCAAGTGTTTGTTTACACAGAGCTTTCACCTTTTTGACTACAACAACCCAAGCACTGGCAAAGGCAAACACTTAATGGCACTACATTTCAGAGGCATTTCCTTAAAAGCCATTCACCAAGATCCAGAATTCTACATAAAGCCTTGAGCTTACATTTACATTTCCTTGAGTTAGTTCTTTTTTTCCCAGATTACTTGGCCATGAATATGTACTAGACATGACCTCGAAATTAACTCAGTATTTAGGCAGTTCATGCAATGTTTTAAACACACAGCCCATTTTTCCAAGTTTAAATGACATATTTGCAATTTGACACTGTTAGTTTATGCAAACTGTGCCTAAAGCACATTTCCCTGTTTTCAAACATGGATCACCCGAATTGAGGCAACCCTCATCCCTCTCCGGGTTGGTTTTTGCTCCACAAACTGTTTAGCTGTCATTAATCCTTCCCTACGGCACCTGTGTAAGTGCTGAGTCTATGAAAACAGGATCATATGGAAATAATTATTTTTCAGTAACGTGGGTTGAGCCTGTTGCAGGGAAAACACTGGAGCTCACTGCATCCAGACAGCTGCACACTGCTGAAGGTCTGTACCTGCTTTCGTTGGCAGCACAATATATCTTAAGCACAAGTATGCTTAAATACGAGCAGTTAAATATTTTACTGCTAATTACTTCACAAAAACATTCATCCCCAGACTTATCTATTATGGTCATTTATTCAGCTTATAGCCAGATAAATTTTCCCTCTTATATTAACTGATATATACTAACTTATATTATCCCATCTCTTATGGATAGGATAGATGATGCCTCTTTATCCCAGTGTTAGTGTTTGTAGCCTCAGAAAGGTAGAGCCCCAGGAGGGTTAACACACACCACGTTTGGTACAACAAGTTAAAGTCTGAATAACACCCTGATGTCCTGTGCTGTAAAAATTAAAGTTCCAGTTTCCAGTTAAGATTTTTTTCACACTGTACTTCTCTCGCCACAAATTCAAGCACTAACAAAGCCTACCCAGGGCTTACAACTGTAGAAACACCAGGGAAGGCTGGGAACAGGGCTGGGCTGTTTGAAAACTTGTGTTACTCACTCTGCTAGTTCCCTAAAACAAAACATCCCACATGCAAGAATTCATAATGGCCAATTCAGAAAAATATTATTTCCATACAAGCCATTCCTCAGCTCAGGCTTTCAGCTGCAGATTGTTAGCATGCAAATGCTGAGCATTTTTAGCCAGCTCAGCCTCACCATCGTGTCTCACAAGAGGTGCTTTGGAAACAGCACAGTAGCCTTCCCTCTCCTGGCCACGCCAAGACCCTCATGATTTAACAGGCAGCTCAGAGATCAAATGCAGCCCCACACTCACAACAGTTTTAAGACAGAACATGAGCTGTTTGAGGGGTTGTATCTACACAGGACCAAAACCAGACAACCAAAGCTCCACATGACATGACAGCTCTATAGTGCTCTCACCCAGCCCATCTACACTGGAAATGAAACAGCATCTGCTTCTTCTCAGGTTAAACACCAACCAGATTTGCAGCAGCCTCTCTGGAAAGGCTTCCATTTGTGAACAGACATTTTCTGCTGTGAGTTTGAAACAAAACACGGTGATTATCTAACAAGCATGAACCTGCACCCATAACACATGTACCAGCACAAAGATAAAAGCCAACCCTTACTGGTTGATTTTGAAGAATCAATGTCAACTATTCAATCGATTTTCTTTTCCGCGCAGCACTCAAATCAGACTTCATCTGTGCCTGCTGCGGCCCAGTGGACTCTTCCAACACTCCACAAGGCAGGCACACCTCTGAGTAAAAGTCCTGCACACTCTGGCGTCCAAAGAAGCACCACTGCACATTGGCACCAGCTCTCCTCCAAGGGGAAAGCAGGCAAACCCCAGGCTACGCCACAGCTTCTCACTTCCCTCTTCCCACTTTGACTAATCAATACATGAATAAATCCGGTGGCACTCTCCTGATATTTTAAATGCGCAAAGAGTATTATTTTTGTTGTTGCTGTAAAGCTGCACAGTTGTCCTCAGGCATCTGCTGTTTGCATTTCTGCTATGACAGTAGCAGTCAAGTGCCATCAATGAAAACTCACAGTCTATTGAAAAGTTAGAGGAGAAAAAAATCCCCTCTGAGCACACTGGGTGTGGACTGACAGCTTCTTTCTGAGCTGTGGTGACACGCTGAAGACAAAGGATAACAAGTAATACTGACCTTAACTCTTTTTTTGCAGATATTTGTAGAATCACAGAATGGCCTGAGTTAGAAAAGACCTTAGAGATCATCCAGTTCCAACCCCCAAGTTCTAGTTCCAAGTTCATCCAGAATAGTTTCAAAAAACTAATTCCCTTTCCATATGACAATGACTGCATGTTAATCAAAACAAATTCTAGGCATACAATGACAAAAAGCCATCCCACCTTAATTTCTTAGCTGCACTTAACAGTGACATCAGTCTAAGGAAGGCAGTATATGCTCTGCTGAAATAGATCTGCCATTTTGACCAACAGCTAGTTAGAGATGGTATGAGATTTTTCTTGTCTGACCACAAATTCAGTGCAAGTTTCTTTTCTACCACTGTTCTGACAGCTTAACTCAAATGTCTCTGAGTTCTAACAAGAGATAAGAATCGGGCCAGTATTGAGCATTTCAGTGATTTGGCTCTTTTATTGCCATCACTGCACTTTAGCGCTTAAAACTGCCTAAAATATTTCTTTCAAATAAAACTTAAAACTTTCCTTGTTGTAACAATCACCTCCTAAACCTGAACGAACACTACAGCAGGGTGAGGGTCTGTGAGTCAGAAGCCAGCCTGCACCAGAACCAAGGAGAGAAGGAATTGTTGGTATTCATTTCAAGGGAACATTCATTCCAACTGATATTTCAAATGTCAAGCTGGTATTAAATGCATCAAGCACTGATCAAAATACACAAGAGAAGGGATTGCTGAGAAAACCATCACAAGCATCTAAATTGGCTGTCATCACTAGGAGGAGTTTGGAAAGGTACAAGCCTTTAGCATCTCTCTATGCACCCTTCCGCTGAGGCTCTGTTTTTGATGCCCTGATATAAAAGACAAACTCTCAATAAATTAGAGGGGGAGAAGGTAGCTAAGAAATAGGACTTGCTCCACAGCCTGGTGACACGTGACCACCCATTAATTTAGGACACTGGGGGGGAATTGTTGGCTGGCTCTGTGCACGCAGCTTTCAGCAACAGCTCTGTACCTGATTTGCAAGTGATGTGCTGAATGTTACAGAAAGTTTACTGAGTACTTAAATTCTTTATAAGATAGAAACTTCCGTGATTTACTCTGTCTTATAATTCACATTTTCACCAAAATCCAGTTTAAAGAGGAAAATGACACAGTATTAAAAATCAATGACAATTAGACAAAAAAAAAAAATCTTAGCTAAACTGATGTAGGTGACTCTTAGGCAAAGGGACCAGGTAACTTCTCACCATATTTTTCAGCCTATTTCTGCTGCTTTCAAAAAGACCGATGAAGTTTTTAGAAGCAGAAAGTTAATGGAAGGAACAAAACCTCTCCTCAGCATCCTCTGAAAGTGAAGGTGGCTCTTCATGTCTGACAAGCAGGTTCTCACGAGCCTGAACACAGACCTTACATTTACTATTGCCTCTTTATTCTGCTCCTCTCTTGGAAATTACAGCTCCTTTAACAGGGACCACAGAAGGGCCATGTCCCTGCCCAGGCTCAGCCGGGTGCATTAACACAGTCCCCAGTGACAGCTCATGCTAATAAGCCACACAATAAGTGTGATTAACTGATGTCCTGACACATTCCCTCCTGCCACGCTGTCACAGGGGCAGGGACATCCAGCAAGCAGCAGGCAGGGATGCTGGAACACACTGTGGGAAGATTTTCCCAAGGACACTGGTCAGACCCCTTGGAACAAAAAGGCTGAGTGTTTCAGCTGCTCCTAGAAGTCAGTAAAATCTTATTCTCGAAGAAGAATAGATCTAAATAAAATCTTAAATTCCAACAGAATTTTCCTTAAAATAAAGCCACACAATATAAAAAATACTAGACAATACATAAACTCACAAAATGAGAAAAACTGGTATAATGGGAAACTCTAAGCTCTGGGGTTCTCAGGATCACTGAATAAATGGAATTGGGAGGAACCCAGAGAATCACCAAGTCCCTGATTTTCTAGAACAATAATTAATTTTGCCTCCCGTGCCACAAAAAACTATCCTATGTGCTAATGTAAGCAACATATAACCATCAACATAATACTTTTATTAAATTAAAAATTAAAGAACCATCTTCCACACTGGAATAATTCTGCACCACTGAACCCCTCTTATCTTTCACAGAGTTTTGGACTTTTGGAACACCAAACCTTGCCAGACCAAAACTAATTCTGAAAATGTCACAGCAGTACACGAAGCTTTTCGCTCTGCAAAGTGTTGATATGACACCTCCAGAGCAGTTATCCATATGTGAATTTCCTGTCAGACTGATATCCAGAAGTACTCAAGAAGTGGAAACGCAGCAACCAAACCACAGGTCCAGCCCCACTTCAACACGAGGGAAAAACCCCTTTTTTCCCCAACACACTTAGGGCACAGAATGGGCACAAACGCCCCTTGCCAGCCCCCCTCTCAAGCTGGAGCCTTTCAGCACTTGGCCTTTGAAAAACCATAAAATCTAAAATGTTCTTTTCAGCACATGTGTTCGGTGGTGAGAGCATACTGTGAAGGCAGCTCTTCCTGTTCACACTCCAGCACTTTGTATTTCCAACTTCCTGTAACTATTCACACTTCCTAATAACAGCTGGCAGTGGACATGCCTTCAGTGAAGTTCACGCAGACTCAAAAAACAGCAATAATAATAACAACCAGCTTATACTTCCCTGATAAGATGACATTTACAGGTAATGATGTAGTAGACCACTGGTAAATCCCAGGTTTAGAAGTATTGACTCACTCTGTGCTTTCCTAAGGGTATTACCTTACATTGTATATAATACAATTATAATATATTATACATCTGTGCTTTCTCCAAGGGTATTACCAAACCTGAAACCTAAAAACATTGGGTTTCTTTTTGTTGTTTTTGTTTTCTGGGTTATTTGGGGGTTTTTTTGTTTAGTTTTCTGTTTTGTTGAGGGTGGTTTTTTGTTTGAAAAGCAGGCCTAGTTTCTGCTTTTTGTATATGTCCATATCAGCTTATTGATCTAAGGGTTATCACCAGTAAAACCAAAGCAGAATTAGGGCAGCAGTTTGTTATTTTAAGAGTCCTGATGGCTTAAAAAGAACACAAAAGGTTTCTAAAAACAATTTCCAAAGCCTCGACTCATCCAGTAGGGTGTAAAGACCACCCACCTCAAGCACATCAAATGTACAATCTAACAGACTGTGCAGGCAAATATTATGGGCCCTGGAAGAGCAAACAGCAACCCTGAAAAACTGTTAGCTACACGTCTGGTTTTTGGGTTTCTTCCCACAGACACTCACTCTGCACCTTTGAAATCAGACATGTCATGTTTGCTCTGCCAGTGGTAAGACACCGTCCACTGATAAGGAGATAAAGATTATTCTCTGCTACTATGAATGCTCTGAGGTGCGTTTTTGAGTGCTGTTGGTTTTGAGTAAGAATTCACACGTAAGATTTTGAGATAAATAAGACTTCAAATAAGCACGCCTATGGTCTTGGTAATTTTACTTCTTCTTCACTCGTATTTCCATCGCTGTCCTAATCTGAGTTCCTATTTATGGCCAAGAAACCACCTGACAAGGCACGAATGTCTTTGATTTCAGTTATAGCCAAAGTATTGCACCAGCTCCATTTTCATCCCCATTTACAATGTCCTTCATTCGAGTCCCCTGGTCCTTCCATGCCTAAATGGCATCAGAAAGGTTGCAAGACAAAGCTTGGGTGAGCACAAGCCAGCAGTCATGACAGCCCAGACAGCCACGTAGAGGCAGCTCCAGCACAACTTACAGGGTACTAATCCTTCAGGAATTTCCCACAATTCCTCTCCTTGTGCAAAAGGAAAGACAAGGTTTTTGCCTTTTATGCTGCAAAGGCATAATCACAAAGCTTATCTTGATGCACTGCAAAAGGGGACAGGATGTGCTCCCAGGCATCTCACCCAGAACTGAAGTGAGGGTACAGCCAGCCGGGACGCGGAATCCTGAAGGTCACTTCCAAGGGTGCTGCTCGTACTTAAGATGGGCACACTCAAGACAAACGTCTTGAGTAGCAGTGACTTGGGTTATGCACAACAAATCTGTGTCCCAAAGAGTTTATCACCTAAATCAGAGTATTTTCAACACCACTTGTGAGCGTGTGTACTCTGAATGCACCAGACTGAAGGGACTCTTTGTTTTTTCATTAAATGGGTTAATTTATCTCCACCCAAACGTTTGCTTTCCTGCAGAGTTTATTAAACTGTCTGACTTTCAGGTGAATGCACAGTGAACAAAGGGCTGCTCCACTTTCACTTATCTAAATTCTGCCAGATCAATAAACACCCAAGCAGTGGAAAAAATCTTTACAATTCACAATTAAGGTATCGAGTCTGACTGAAACCAACCACACCGGCAGCAGCCGAACGGACGAACCGTACCAAAACAAAACTACCCCAGAGCACTCCGTACCTACAGCTCCACTAACTGAGCACTTGGTTTCAGTTTCTTCCAACTCAAGCTCTACCCACATGTGTAGATACACATTAAAGGCAGAGGTACCTGTAGAAATGTGCTAGACGGAGCCGAGAATTGCTGCAAAGCCAATCCTCAGCTGAGGTTTGACAGAGCCTACCCAAACCAAATCTACTTCCCATCCAGCCCCTGCAGAGCACATCGCCCCAAGCTGACCCCAGCCTCCAGGAACCCCAGGAACGAGCCTGTCTCACCCCTTTGTTCCCGGGAATACACTGGGCTCATCCTGCTATGGGAGCTGCACGATCACAGAAAGCAGCCACATGCAGGAACATCTAATCCAGCAACCTGGGCAGAACACAACAGCAGCCATGGAGTATTTTGTTACTTACTCGGGTTCTACAAATGGAATACCAGATCCCCAGACAAGGAGCACACCATCCATAATTAAACAGCAAAGTTTGGCATCTACCAGTGACTTGTCTCCAGGAATATCCAGGTGCATGCTACAACTGCTACCAAAGGACACAAATCATGGAAGTTTGGCCTCGTCTACTAACAGTGACAAAGGTGTGAGAGAGCATCACCGGCTTTATTTTTTCCCACATTTTCTTTTGCTGAACATGTAAAGTAAATATAAAGGCTTCCTGACAGAAGAACTGAGGTCTAAAGTATCTAAAAAATCTCATGCAAGTAACACCAAGAGTTTAGAAATCCACACTAATACAGAAATTGGAACATTTCCTTACAGATACAACCAAAACTTTCCAAGATATCCCCAGCACCAGATTGCCTGTCCCCAGGGAACAGCAAAGTATGCAGATAATTAACTTACTCGAGTTTACAACTTGTAACCTTCATGTCATTTTATGGAAACAAACTGTATTTAAGAGAAAAAAAAAAGGAAGAAAATATGTACATTTTGACAACATACAACTTGTTCACATGAGCGACCACCAAATAAGTTCCCATATGTTATCAGGAGGAGGTTTACAGTCTGATGTGACCCAGTGTGTGCATCCCAGACTTCCGAAGGATGGCTCGCATCCCGCTGTCAGCACTCAGCAGCCCCCAAACTCATCTTTCACTTATGGTTATTCAGCTCCTCTGCAACTGTATTCACTGAAGTATTTTTAGCATCTATCTTCAAAACAGAAGTTTTGCCCTCTGGAAAGAAGCTAACTGCACCACCAGCTTTATTCCATGCTGTCCCATTTCCCTCCTCTTTCACAATCTCCTCCTGTTTCTTGAAGTCTTTCTTTCTCTATTTTTCCTAATACTTGACATCTTTGTTTACAGGGTCATGCTTAGCCAAGTTATCACCTTCACATTCCTCTATCCAGTGGCCTCACACTTTCTCAACCTCATCTCCTTTTTCTCCTTCTGACTTTTGACTGATTCTTTCTCCACCACTGGAGAAAGTGAGCTCCACCTCTACGGGCAGCTTCTCTTCCCTTTTTCCGTACAGCAACATTCCCAGCAGACTCTTTCATGCCCATTTCCCCCATAAAACTGTCAGACTTGTAGACCACACCAGAAACTACGCAACCTACAAGACTGCGGCTTGCCAGTTCCCTAAAGATCATGACAGGATCTTCACAATGACAATAAAACCTGGAAGGCCTCACTTTGCCACAGTATTCCAAACAGCCTGAAGGAAAGGGGTGACAGGCAGCCTGTGATCCCAGCAGCAGGCACACAGGTTGTATGGATCCATGCCTGTGAATTCCTCAAAGCTCTTTTTATTCCGGGTATCACAGTGTGGATGCAGAGAAGTCCACCACCAACTTTATGAAAATGGAAATTAAAAGCACACGGAGCACATGCCTCACTTTGGGTGGGGGCATTGACACAAGCCAGAGATATGGGTATTTCTAAGGTATTTGTAGGACAACACCCTAAAATGATAAGGACAAACGGCTCAGCACACATATTTTGTTCACGAGGAGCAGTCCCAAACTTTTCTCTTTAAAGACAGGGAATGCATGACCTATTTCCAGCCATACCCATCCATCGCCAGCCCACCTCACAAAGATAATGCTCAGTCCCAATCCATTATCCCTACTGCACAAGGGGATGGGAGTATCATCGCCACAACCTCCAACTCCAAAAACTCATCCCAGGCCAACTTCACGCAGCTCCGACAGGTTGTGCTTCCTTGGGACAACGCAGTGAAGTGGTATTTTTTGGTTAGGAAAGACACATTTCAGCAACAAGTGTTCCCTGAGGGAGTATCTCCAGTAATGGAGGTGACACACACACAAACGGTGTGCCCCACACAGCCCGATCGCACCCGCGGAGTGTAAGGAAAAGAAGGAATGGGGCAAATGCTCATTGGGATTTTGGTGTAACACTTCCAAGGATATTCCACACGTGTCATTCCCAAAGACACCTGCACTGAAAGGGACCCGCTCAAACCCTCCATCACCAGCCACCAAGGCTGCAACCCTGGGGACCTCCTGCCATCTCACACCTCCCTCCACAGGTGCCGAGGAACCCTCAGGACCCTTCAGGGGACGGAGGACAGGAGTGACAGCCCTGGGTGGCAGCTCACCAAAACCTCAATCCCCCGAAGCACCACCACCACCACACGAGGTGACACCCGGGGGAACAGACCCCCAGCCTCGGGAGAGATGTCACTCGAGGGTCCAGTCCAGGGGTCCCCTCACATCCCGGGAGACAGATCCCCACCCCAGGCAGGGATGTCACCAGAGGGGCCGGCGGTCCACCAACACCACGGGGGAGGGGCCAGGGGTGTCACTCGCGGGTCTCCTCACCCCTCGAGGAATGGATCGGGGGTGTCGCCCGGGGGTGGCCTCGCATCCCGGGGGATGGACCCCCGCCCCAGGCGTGGGTGTCACCCGAGGGGGAGGGACCGGGGCGTGAGGGGCCGGGGCTGTCACCCGCGGGTCCCGGGGTCCCCTCACCCCCCGGGGGAGGCGCGGCGGCCCCGGTGCATCACGGGGGCTGCGGGGGGGGGTCGCTCATCCCCCGCCCCTCCCTCTCCCCCCNGGCGGGCGGCGGCTTCCGGCCGGCTGGACTACAACTCCCAGAGGCGTCCCGCGGTGGCGCGGCCTCCGCGTTTCCTGTCGCGCGAGGCGCGACGGGAGGTGTAGTGCGCGGGGCGGGGCGCCGGGGCGCCCCCCGGTGGTGGGGCGGTATTGGGGTCGAGGGAGCCCCGAGCCCGGGGACGGCACCGACCCCCGGGGGGAGCCCGTGGAGGGATACGGAGACCCTGGGGGACACCGATCCCCTGGGGGTGAGGAGCGAGCCACAGGGTGGCACCGAGCCCTGAGGGGATACCGATCCCAGGGCGACAACGACCCCAGGGGCCGCAGCCCGCTCGGCCCAGGCCTTCCAGGCAGACTGGTACGGGAGCGGGGAGGCCGGTCCGGGGGGGGCCGGTGAGGGGCTGGGAGTTATTTGTGTCAGGCGGCCTCACTTCCTTCCTCCCCGCTCTTCCTCTGCCTCAGGGGCTGAGCGCGGACGCGGGAGCGCGGCCAGAGGGTTATTTCAGTGCTGGCATCGCTCATCGCTCCACAGCCCTCCCCACCCACGGGACAACGCCGTGCAGGAAGTGCCCGGGAATAGCACTGCGGCCCGAGGAGGAGGAGGAGGAGGAGGAAGGTCCAGCGAGCGCGTGGAGAACCTACCTCGGAGCAGGTGACACCAATGGCACCTGGCTGCTGGGGCATCGGAGCACGGGCTCCCCTGAGAGAGCCACCCCCCAAAGCAGCCGTGTCCAAGGAATCGGCCGAATTCCCATGAGGAGTGCTTCCTCTGCCAATTCACTTCTCTCCCAGGGGAGGAAATGATACGAGTTTCTTTTAATAGGACTTTGATCTCTTGGGCTCCGCACAGAACCGCTCCTGGCACTGGGATCTCCAGCTGTGTGGGAAAGGACATACGTACGGGATTTATCGGGCAAACACCCTTCTTACCTCTGCCAGCACACGCGGGGTGAGCAACGTTAATAATAAACTTTAGGTCAGACTCTGCAGCTGGTTTGGGGACGGAAATCACTTTTAAAATTACTATTTCCACTGATTAAGTATCTACTGCAGGCAGGCTTGTCCTGAGGTGATTTAATAACTTATTACCAGGCATATGCAGGAATAAGTCACAGGATATCAATACCTTCTTATTCACCTAACCACCCACCCTGGGAAACTGGAGCACTGTAATTATGCAGCTCCAGGTCAAGCAGGGCTTTCCCTAAGTCAATGCGTGTGCAGGTGTTTCAGGGAATATCTCCACACACACCTGTACACCCAACCCAGAGCGATGTCAGCCATGAACCTGCTGGAAAACCCACTGCTGGAAAACCCACAACCCAATTGTAATTCCTCCATTACTGAGGAATGACACTGAAAACACCACCGACCTGCGCTTTGTCCAAAGGGATTTGGATGCCACAGGCATCAATCCCTCGTGGCTTGATGTTTACTCTACAACCTGGTGCTGACGCTGTTTCCTCTTCCCGTTGTCTTTTTTACACCTCGACACACGCCCTGCCAAGAGATGGGGAAACATCGAGGACACTCCAGGTGATGTGCCCAGGGTGCATTTACTCCCACCTTTGCTAAAGTGCGCTGGTTTGCTCTCCTCGGTTTCTGTTTGTACACCTGTCCCTCACCCTGCTCCACCCCACAGGACACGTGACTTTTCTCCAGGGTTTCAGAGATGAAAAAATCTAAAGTATCTCCAAACCGAGAAGTGCAAGTAGCCATTGTTATGAAAACCTGGAGAAGGCAGTAATTTCGGAGCCTCTGAACTCCTGGTAACAAAGTTTCACCTGGCCTCCTGGCATTAGTGACACCGCAGTGAGCTCTCAAAAGTAACAAATTAAATGTATTAAACGCTGCTACAACCAGAACCGGTTCCTAATTTTATTTTCCCTAAGCCTGAACAATTCAGACGAAAGGGGATTTCTTCCCTTTCCATTTTCCAAACCAACGCAGTGAGTGTTTACTTACACCTCCCAAGCCACTCCATGGATACACAGCTTTTTGCCTCTGATAAATAATTAACATTTCCATTCAGAAGAGAGAAAATTAACCTGAAAATGAGGACCAGAGGCAGGAGAGATGCAGGGGAGACGGCATCCCTTGGCAGCCCTGGCCTGGGCACACATGACAGC
>VYZQ01051530.1:2170-14849 GCA_013400655.1 Mystacornis crossleyi
GTCCTGAAGGCTGGACACTGGGGATTAAAAGTCATACAGGAAGTAATTAGCAGAGCCAGCAATTAGTAATTTTTTACTAATAAAGGTAAGAGTTTGGGAGCCTCTAAATGTGATTGTATTTGACAGTATAATATGAAATGTCTCTTCAGAGCGAAGCAGCTTTTTAAGGATTTTAAAACAAATTTTCTAAGATTTTAGCAGATTTGCGTCCCGCTGGGATGGGTTTGTAGCTTAAAATAATAATAAAAATAAATATAAATAATAAATAAGAAAAATAAATAAAATTAAATACTGAAACCAACTTAAAATAAATATGAAATAAACATTCCTGCTGTCCTTCCTTGGATATCCCTCCCCCCATCCAACCCCTCCTTGCCAGCAGAAGGAGAGGTGCAGGGACACTGAGAGGTGCATTTTGGGTGGAATTTTGGATTCCGAAATCGTGGAACTCTCTGGAATTGCCCGTGGCTCACAGCTCCCCCTGAGGAGCTCCCATTCCGTGTTCCAGCCAGGTAATCCCTGTTGTGCCCAAGGGAATTCTTGGGATCACTGCCTTGCAGGATCTCAGCTGCCTTGCTGCTGACACCCATTTTATCCCTTTTTCCCACCAATTTGTCCTAAATCCCACCGTTTCCCTGGCTGGTTTTGGGCAGCAGAGAGAATATTAATAAATATCCCAATCAGGAACGTGAGTGCTGAGGGTGTTTGGTCAAACCAAACCCTTTTAAATAAATTTTATGGAGATCCTGTCGATGTGGGAGGCCCGCTGTAAATAAATCAAGGATTTGGGAAATAAATCATCCCGCACAAAAACCCCACACGTTTTTCTGTGCTGGGGGAGTGCTGGCCTTGATGCTGTAGAGCAATTCCTGTGGTGTTACCCCTGGTAAATCCCAATTTTTGTCTGGCTGGTGCCCAGGAGAGCGACATGCCCATCCAGGAGCTGCTGAGCCGCTACGGCTACGATGGCACCGTGCCCCTGCAGGAGGAGGAGGAGGAGGAGGCAGAGGAGGAGGAGGAAGAGGAGGAAGCAGAAGATGATGATGATGTTGATAACGATGACAACAGTGGCTGCAGCGGGGAAAACAAAGTAAGCGTGTGGCCATTTGCATATGTAAATTCACGATTTGCATACATGTGCTGCTCCGTATCCCAGGCTAATTCGTAATAGGGTTGATTTCCTAAACGTTGCTTTGCTAATAAGGTTTATTCTGAATTACCCATCTGTATTGCTCTGAATTCCATCTCTCTCATCCCAAACGGAGGCCATTTAAAATACGTGGGTGCGGCAGCATCACAGAGAGGGTTGGAATTGTCCTTCAGAACTTCAGCACTGACGTTTGAAATGCCTGCAGACACCTTTAGAGATCCAACTGAACGCTTCTTTTGAGGTGAAAAGCTGATTATTGAAGCTGCACAAGGGTGGAGTTGGATTAAATGTGGCTCTGGGTGTTGGAAATGCTGCAAGTTCTCCAGCTGGAGCGTTTAAATTGTATTTTTCCAGCCTGGTTGTACTTGAATTAACTGAACCTAATGCTTCAGGGATCTTTGCAAAACGTTTCGTTTTGAGCTTAGCATCTTCAAACTCCTGTTCTGTGTTCTCTTCAAATAATTTTCTGATTTTAGCGGAGTTTTTTTTTTGCTTGGAATTTAGAATCCTGTCATGGGCACAGCTGCTGCATCCTGAATTCCATTAAATTACAAACCCCTTGGAACTGTCAGTGACACAAAAGCCGAGGCATTCGTGGAGGTTTCGTTACCTAATCTGGCTTTAAAAAAGGACCCATTCTGGGCATTTGGTACTTTACCTGTTTTAGAATCCCTGGGATGCTACATCTGATCCAGGAACTGAAGTTCCTGGGATTTACAGGCTCCCCTGACAGACGCTGGAGAAGATTTGTTATTTGTGGGGGTTGAATAGTTCAAAGGGAAGATCCATAGTTAGATTCTATCAGGAAAGGTTCAGGAAGCTGGAGAGGGGGAGAAACTTATGTAACACGAAGGATGCGGGCAGAATTCTGTCAGGGAGCATTCTCTGAGGAGAATTTCCTCATGGAAAGGCTGCTCAGGCTTTGGAAGGGGCTGGAGTGCCCCGGATGTGTCCGAGGAAGGCCTGGATGTGGCACTCAGTGCTCCGGGCTGGTGACGAGGTGGGGATGGGGCACAGCTTGGGCTGGCTGGTCCTGGAGGGCTTTTCCAACCTCAGTAATCCCGTGAGAATCAAACTAAGGCCCGGATGTTTATTTGGTTGTGTTCGGTGCTGCTCCTGAAGCGTCGGTTCCTTGCGTGTCCTCGCTTCTTCATTCCCTCCTGGCACAGCTGCCACCTCCTGTGTCCTCGGGGCTCTCCAGTCACTGCTGTAAGGCCCTGCCTGTCCCGTCCCTGTGTCCCACACAGGAGCCACCCCTGTCCCCCTCAGGGCCTCCCCTCCGNAGCCCAGCCCAGCACTGGGAGCAGGCACTCCCCAGTCCCAAGCCAGTCCCATCCCAGTTCAGCCCAGCCCAGCCCAGCACTGGGGGCAGGCACTCCCCAGTCCACCCCAGTTGGATTCGAGGGCCCTGAGCTGGCTCAGCTGGGCTGGGGGTTCCGAGCTCCGAGGTGCCACAGGCACAGGATGCAGCTGTGGGGGTGGAATAATTGTATAAATCATTGAAGCTTTCCCTGCAAGTGCTCCTCTCTGCACAGCCTATTGAGCTCCCCTGCACTTAGCTGGGTTCTATTTTTAATCTGCTTTATGCTGCCCATGTGACAGTGCTCTGGTGGCTGCTGGAGGTGCACATCGACGTGTGCTGGTGCTCCGGGGCCACGAACAGAAAACACAGCAGAGAGACAGGCAGCGTGCTTTGAAGTCGAAAAAAATCAATTAAAAAAAAAAATATTGATCGTTTTCATTTTCTCTGCTTGTAAGAATTCCCGTCGTTGTGGTGGTTTATCTTCAAATAAAGGAGTTTATTCTTATTTTTGATCTTGAATCAATGTACGGAGCCAACCTTGCTGTTCCTCTGGAGTTGAACCACTCTATTCACATGAATTTTTATGGAAGATCCCATTTCTGTCTAAGCCCCTCCTCTTTTCATTGAAAATTCATAGGAAAAGGTTTTAAAGACCAAAGCAAAATTTAAAGTGAAATGAAATCCAATGAAAACCACAAGGATTAAAAAAACCCCGAAGATTAGGATTTCATTTGGGTTCATATTTCCGATTTGCTACAGTCTGGCTTGTTCTATTGATCTGCTTCAAATCCTGCTCAAAAAATAAAATAACCTCAAAAGATGTTCCACCCATTGAAACATTACATTCGTGGTGGCTCAACCTGGACAGGCCACAAATCCGAGAAATTTGGGATTGATGAAGTGACAATCCCGGCAAAAATACTGCCAAAATAACACTTGTCACTGCCAGGGATGACTGACCTGCTGACTATTTTTTTTTCCACGTGTCAGGAGGAGACCATAAAAGATTCCTCAGGGCAGGAAGATGAGACCCAGTCCTCAAACGATGACCCAGCCCCATCTGTTGCTTCTCAAGACCCCCAGGAGATCATTCGCCCTCGGCGCTGTAAATATTTTGACACAAGTAAGTCCAATTTCAAGCTGAGCCCAGAAATTGCTGAGCTCTGCTAAGCTCAGCTCCAGTTAAGCCAGGGTTCTGTGCCACAAATGTGTGCTGAGACCTCAAAATTTGGATTTTCCTCTCCGTGCCGCTGCCGTTGAGAATTATCCTCGAAACAAAAGACAGGGAAGTGCTGGTTTTAGCTGAGTGCCAAACCTGCTCTGCTGACTCTGTGTAAGGGCAGGAGGTGCTCTCTGATCTTAGAAGAAAAGAGGAAATTTGGGTGTGGGGGGGCGGGGAATTGGAAAAATCGAAAATTGAAATCTTGCAGGTTGAAATTAATTGGTGTGCTGTGGTTATTTGGCAAAGCCCGGGCTCTGTCCTCGTCCAGAGGAGCTCGGAGTTCACCCAAAGGGAAAAATAAACCGAAATTTTCTACGAATGGAACCCAGATCTCCTCAGAAACAGAAAAGCAGTAAAATCTAGAAAAGGCCCAGAATTGTTAACCCTGAACTAATGAAGAGGGGGGGTCACAAAGGAGAAAATTTGCTTCAAGAATTCCCCGTTTGATTCTGTTGCCAGCATTGAAATGATCATTTTCTCTCCTATTTTGTTTACAAATTGACTTTACATCCACTGAAACTGTTGCAGTTGTCCCTTCAGAGGGCTCTGATTCCCCTGGAATCTCCCCGGGTGGGATCTGAACCCTTGGAGCTGCTTGGGCAGCAGATATTTCACCTTTCTTTAATGCAGGTGGCTGTTGCTATTTGAATTCCTTCTGTTCTGGCTTTGAACAAATCAAAAATTCCTCCCCATACCTTACACTTGGTATTTATCAGTTATGACTTTGTCGAAATGCAGTTTTTAATCTGTAGTTTACTTAAATCCAAAATTGCCAAGGAACCTTTAAATTTAAGTGAACAAATGCGTAGCTGTGCAGAGGATTGCAAATATCTTCAATAAACTCCTGTTTTTAAGCATAGAATTAATTTAATTCAAGTGTATTGCATTAGGTTTGGGGGTTTTTACAGCTTCCAGCTGTGGATAAAATGTAATTTCATGTATAAATAATTTTAATGCTGCTACATAAACCAGCACCTTGTGAGAGGCAACTGGCCTATATCTTAAAGAGCTTAACATTCCTGGCAATCCTCATCCCAAATAATCTGTTGGAAGGGCTGTTGTGCCTAAATCCTAAATCCCAGGAAGACACACTTCCCGATTTCTCACCCCTTCTGCTGAGATCTCCCTTAAATTCCCTCTCAGCTGGAAAAGAACAGCAGGAACTAAGCCAGGAGCTCATGGAAAAGGGGTTGAAACCCACAAAAATATCCCCACAAATTCAGAGTCACCTTGAATGCCGCTCATCCAAAACCACGGGAAGGGAAACTGGAATTTAGCAACAACTTTTAGGGATGTGCTTATTTATTTACACCTGAACTTCTCAGAGCCTGTTGTGACCTTAACCCAAATGTGGGTGGGTCGTTTTTTTAATCTCTTCACCTCTGAGCCACAAATGTTGTCCCCAAAAGTGTCCCTGGCACTGGTGGGGCCGAGATAAGGAGGGAGGGAGGGAGCAGAGAGGGGCTGGAGCCTGCCAGGCTCTGCCACCCCTGCTCTGCTGGGCCTCAGTGTCTGCAAAATTTCTCCTAGATAGCGAAATCGAGGAGGAATCTGAAGAAGATGAAGATTATATCCCCTCAGAAGACTGGAAAAAGGTAAATGCTCGGCCCTCAAGTCATGAATTATGAATGAATTTGTTACCGGGTGACTCTGAGCTCTGCAGAGCACCCAAAGCCTCTGCGGTTTGACCCCGTAAATGGGAGATTTTGGATGATGGGAAGTCTTGAAATCCTCCCCAAACAGTCCAAAATCCATTTCCCTATGGTTGTTTTAGATTTTTGGACCTGTTAAGTGTATTTTTAAATTTGAAACAGCGGAAGTTTTAAGAGGGGAGGGGAAAAAAAAAATGGGCTCGTGCTCCTGTTTGCTAACAAAAAATCTCAGGGTTGCTTCACTTCTTTTATTTCCACACAGGAAATCATGGTGGGCTCTATGTTTCAAGCTGAAATTCCAGCTGGCACCTGCAAATACAAAGAGAATGAAAAAGGTGAGGCTTGACCCTTATTGCTGTTTGGGATTCGTGTCTAATTAGGAGAGAGAAAAGGTTCGATTGGTGTCACGAGCCTTGCAAAACGAATGAGTGACAATTAGAGGCACCATCTCAAATCATAGCTCATCCTGTACTTCAGAGCTGGAGGAAGAGGAAAAGAAGGATTTTATTCCTGGCCTGGTGCCTCTTGAAACCCCTGGGTTGTGATTTAGTGATGCACACAAGCTGTAACCTCTTCACTTATATATTTAGGGGGAAAAAAAACCCAGCTAATGGAGAAATGGTTTTGCTGGAACTGGATTGGCACATTAAAAGAGGCCAAATGGTACCAGCAGCTTTGCTTTTCACATCTTGTAACTCTTCAATCAGGAATTAAAAGTTCGACTTTTGTAGATTTTTTTTTTTTTTCTGCCCAGGAATTTTTCCCTTTGTCTTAACCAGAGGCTTTGGCTGGATCCTGTCAGGAAAGACAGATCCAGTTTAAACCCAGCTGTGAGCATAAAAGAAGGAAATTTCCCACTCTTTCAACCCATTCCGAAGAATTTGCTCCCACTGCAGGTCAACCAGGATGGATTTTCTGTAGTTTTGTATCATTTCGTTTTTAAATAATCAGCACAAAACCAGGAGCCTTCCTAGAATCCAACTTTATACTCAATTATCTCAATTCCCAGAGAGGTTGTGGATTCCCCAGCCCTGGAAGTGCCCCAGGCCAGGTTGGACAGGGCTTGGAGCAGCCTGGGATGGGGTTAATTAAGCTAATTTGGAAGCTGTCCCTGCCCATGGAACTGGATGAGCTTTGGGGTCCACTCCAACCCAAACCATTCCTGCATTCTCTGAGGGTTCCTAGAACTCTTTTTTTTTTTCCTTGAACAAGCAGCCAAACATCAGCTGAGCTGTAACCTTTGGAACAAAAACCTCCCAGAAAACTCCGGGGAGCCCTTCCCAAAGTGTGTCCTGGCTGAAATGAAGCTGCTTTCTTTTCAAGGCACTTCATCGTTTTCTCTGCCACTTTGGGGTTTTTATTTGTATTTATTTCCGTGGTAAAATCCTTTTCCCAAGGAGAGATTCATCTCTCAACCCCCCTGTGCCTCCCTTCCTGTGCTGACCACGCTTTCCCAAGCCTTCCTCTTGGAATCAATGTTCAAATTCCTTTTTTTGCTGCTCTTTCTAAGGTTGTTGAAGGCCACAGCCAAGGTCTGGGTATTTTCTTGCTTTAATAGCCAGAATTTCACTTTATTTTGCTGCAATCCAAAGCTTGGCTCTTCCAAAATAAAGCTGGGAGATAATCAGGGGATATCTCACGTGGCCCACAAATTTCAGTTTACTGTGGCTTCCCTGCTCTCAGACTCCTGTGAGAGCTCTGGGAAAGGTAGAGATTAAAATTCTGGAGTTGCAGAATGAGTCCTGTAATCCAGAACCCAGATTGTGCCAGGGATTTGAAGGCAAAGGACAAAATCCCAATGATTTGGATCTCGGCATCCCTGAGATTTTTACCTGTGTATTCCGGATTATTGGTGCTCCAGCAATCTCCAGGTTTGTCAGAGACAATAAAAATCTGAATAATTATTTTTGATTTTTCTGGTGTTCTCCCTGGGGTTTATGCAGTGTATGAAAATGATGATCAGCTGCTCTGGAATCCTGACTTTTTACCAGAGGATAAAGTCATAGAATTCCTAAATGAAGCCTCAAGGCGCACGGGAGAGGAGAAAGGCCTGGATGCAATTCCAGAGGGATCCCATATTAAAGACAACGAGCAGGTACAGAAAAATAACCACAATATGTAGTTTATTTTATAGAATTCATCATCCTTTTATTTAATTTTTACTCCCAAGAGTTAAAATTGTGTTTGAGACACTTTGATTGTTCCTTTTGGAAATAGAAGCTTGATGAGGTTTTTACCTCTGCGTGAATATTAAACTGTTAACTTGGGCTTAATGTTGCTCTATATAAAATAAATATGTAATAGAAAAGAAATAAAATCAAGGCTTTATTTTCGATATAAATCTGCATGAATGAATTCTCTCAGGTACAGAATGTTTCAATTACGGAATTTTCAGTTCTCTGTGAATGCACACTTGCTTTTTTCTTCATTTATCCTTTTTTTCTTCATACCCCCAAAAAACCCCTACATCAATTCCACAAACGTGTGTGATGGATGAAAAAGTTGCAATGCTTTGCCTGGCTATTTTCTTGGTTTTGTAAATAGAGATTTGGGATTTTAAACACAGTAAATACATCTTAAATCACACTGCCTTCATTCCAAGAGTTGATTTTTAATCTAAGCAGGGATCAGTGATTTTCTGAGCGTGCTGCTGTGGCACAGCATAGTTTGGGTGGTCTCTGGAGTGTTAAATGTGTGGATTTTCCTCTCTCCAGGCATTGTATGAGCTGGTGAAGTGCAATTTTGATACTGAGGAATCATTACGAAGGCTGAGATTTAATGTCAAAGCAGCCAGAGGTGAGCATGCACTGCAAAGGGGTTTATATTCCTCAATTTTGATTTTATTTCTCACCCAGGCACTGGGCTTTGCTGTCAGCAGGCTGAGAAGGTTGATTGAAGCTCTATTTAAATGCAGCCTCAATGAATCTCTCGTTGTTCTCTGAGAGAATGGCAGATGTGTAAATTCACTTCCTGTCCTCAGAGCTTGGTACAAATATCTGTGACTGCAGCAGCAGCTTAAAATTGAAATTTACTTCTCAACAACTCAGCTGTGCTTTCTTCGGATGTTTTGTTGTGCTTGTCTGGACCTTGCAGTCATCCAAGTGAACGCAGCAAACATGAGACCTAAAATGAAATCATTCTAAAGAAAGGGCAGATAAAACTTTTCTTTTACAAAGTATATAACATTAAAAAGCCTGAGACGTCAAATGAAATCATTCCAAAGAAAGGAGCAAATAAAACTTTCTGTTTTACAAAGTGTGTAACATTAAAAACCCTGAGACATAAAATGAAATCATTCCAAAGAAAGGAGCAAATAAAACTTTTCTTTTCCAAAGTGTAACATTAAAAACCCTGAGACATAAACCGAAATCATTCCAAAGAAAGGAGCAAATAAAACTTTTCTTTTCCAAAACGTAGCATTAAAAACCCTGAGACATAAAACAAAATAATTCAAAAAAAAGGAGCAAATAAAACTTTTCTTTTCCAAAGTGTAGCATTAAGAACCCTGAGACATAAACCGAAAAAGTTCCAAAGAAAGGAGCAAATAAAACTTTTCTTTTACAAAGTATAACATTAAAAACCCTGAGACATAAACCGAAATAATTCTAAAAAGAGGAGCAAATAAAGCTTTTCTTTTCCAAAGTGTGGCATTAAAAACTCTGGTTTTAAAGGTGCAGTGGGAGCCTTGAGCATTTCCTGCGCCGCTCTGGCTCCGAGGAGCAGCAAACCCAGGGAGGTCAGGGGCTGTTTTCCCACACGTGGCTCTGTTGCTGCTGCTTCCAAACCTCTCCCGAGTTCCCTGGGTGCATCACAAGGCAGGAAT
This sequence comes from Mystacornis crossleyi, assembly GCA_013400655.1. Classification (NCBI taxonomy): domain Eukaryota; kingdom Metazoa; phylum Chordata; class Aves; order Passeriformes; family Timaliidae; genus Mystacornis; species Mystacornis crossleyi. The sequence continues at coordinate 11,321 of VYZQ01051530.1, forward strand.
GATCAAATAAATCAGATTACTTTGTTCTCCCAACTATTTTAAACCTGATTTACTCGTGACCTTAAGAATCAGTGAGGCCGGATCGTAATCAGGTTATAGCAGTCCCTACGACCCAGCTCCTCCCTAAAAGGGAGAATTCCCATTTCTGGACTAAAAAGGGAAATTCCTGGGGGTGGTTCCTGTGGAGTCAGCAGCTGGAAAAAGGACCCTGCTCATCCCAGATGTTTTCTGTCACTTCAGTTGGCTTTTATTGGCTTTTTCAATTAAATATTGTCTTTATTGCTTTTTTATTTTTGGTTTTCCTATAGAAGAATTATCTGTTTGGACAGAAGAGGAATGCAGGAACTTTGAACAAGGGCTGAAAGTCTATGGCAAGGATTTCCATGTGATTCAGGCAAATAAGGTAAACTAAGTGCAATTCTCACTTTTTTACATTTTAAAACCATGTAATTGTAAATAAATTCCGTCCTTAATTTCCTTCATAAAGAAGCGGACAAAATTATTTTATTTTTTCCTGTAGAATCCCAGAACCCTGGAATGGTTTGGGTTGGGAGGGACCTTAAAGATCCCATTCCACCCCCTGCCATGGGCAGGGACACTTCCACTATCCCAGCCTGGCCTTGGACACTTCCAGGGATGGATCCAGGAGCAGCCACAGCTTCTCTGGGCACCCTGTGCCAAGGAGGAATTTCTTCCCAATATTTACATCGATTGGTTCTCAAAGCCCAGAATTTGTAACCGTGGAAGTGCAGAAATCCCATGGGAGGAGCTGCCTCCCTGGAGCCTGACCCTGGGCTGAGGAGACTCTGGACACCCTTGGAATATTCCTCCTGGAGCTGCTCCTTGTGTGATATCTCCAATATTTTTAGAAACATCCTTAACTTCCATCTCCACTTCTGGGCCTTCGAAATTCTGAGCCAAGAGTTTCCACTAATCCAAGCAGCTTCGGCGTGGAATTCCACACTTTTTGCTCTAAATGCTGGCTTTTTTTTGGCCAAAAATGCCTTTAAATTCACCAGGATTTGCTTGGCCCCTGTTCCCAGGTGCGGACCCGCTCCGTGGGGGAATGTGTGGCATTTTATTACATGTGGAAGAAGTCGGAGCGTTACGATTTCTTCGCTCAGCAGACCCGCTTTGGGAAGAAAAAATACAACCTGCACCCTGGGGTCACGTAAGATGTGCCTGCTTTCATCATTTTATTGTCGTGCTGGGGTGAAATCTTTGTTTTATCCTGCTCTCAGCTGAAAATTTGAGGGATTCAGAGCCGAATTAGCAGCAGGAAAACAGCCAAAGTGGGGGAAAAAATGTCAGCAGCGTGTATAAATAATCTGTAAAATACACTTATTTGGGGTAAGGCCAACACTTTGCACTGAGCAGCAATTTTAGTCCGAGTTTTGTCAGAATTCACTCGGTTTTCTTTTTAAATGTCAATAGGCTTTTCTTCCCAATGCTTGTTGGGATTAAATATATTTTATACAAAGCATTAATCACAAGTTTCAGGTGGAATTTGTGGTGCCTTGTTGGGCAGCCCTTCTGGCCAGCACAACGCCAAGTCCCGGGGGATTTGGGGTATCCGTAGCTCCTTTTCCCATCCCCATCCCTGCTCAGGAAAGAGGGAATGTGTGAGCAGAGCTGCATTCCCAGCCAGCTGCTTCTCCTGCCCTTCATTCCAAGGCTCCGATCCCGCTCTTTCCACTGCCTCTTGCCAAGCTTTTTTTTTTTACTCTTATTTTCATTCCTCGTTGGTTCCCGGCTCCTCTGTTGATCCTTCCTTGGAATATTATTGTTTCTCCAAACATCTGAGGGCTGTGTGACACCCAGAGCTGCCATCTGGGGCTCTGTGGGTGTTACAGGGAGTTTCTTACCTGCCTGGCAGGGGCTCTCTGGCTCCCCCTCTCCTTCCTTCTCTTGGTGGGGTTTTTTTTTCCCCCCCTATTTTCCATTTTTTCCCTATTTTCCGTTTTCCCCAAATGAGACATCTCTGGTGGATAATCACTCCAATCACTGTGCAGGGGCAGCAGCAGCAGCAGTGTTACTCAGGGTCGGACTTGTCTGTTCTTGAATGATTTTGCAGATAAATTTAGGGAATTCAGGGTGTAATTCCAGCATAATTATGTGTGAGGAGATGCTGTTCCTGGAGTCAATCCAGCCTTCCCACCACACCATCCAAGGGCTTTACCCACCAGCTCCCTTTGTTTCAGTCTTCCATTCCTGACCTAAACTGGAGCACTGGGAATAAATGGCAGAGGTGGGAATGACTTTAACTCTGGAGTTTTTCACTTGGTTTTAACTTTACCCCTTTTTGGGGGTTCTTGTGCACAAACGTGATTTCTATTTACTGGAATGTTTGGTGGTGGTGACACAGCAAATTCCAAGGGTTTAGTGCCTGAAGGGATCACCTTGGAAGCACAGGCCACAACATAAAGCATGTGGAAGCATGGAATGGGTTGGGTTGGGAGGGAGAGTTTAAATCCCATCCAGTGCCACCCCTGCCATGGGCAGGGACACCTCCCACTATCCCAGGGTGCCCCAACCCTCATCCAACCCTCATCCAACCCGGCCTCGGACACTTCCACAGATCCAGGGGCAGCCACGCTTCTCTGGGAACTCCATCCCAGCCCCTCCCCACCCTCAGAGGGAGCAATCCCTTCCCGACCCCCCATCCATCCCTGCCCTGTGGCAGTGGGAAGCCGTTCCCGCAGGAAAGGCCCGGCCTGCACCGAGTGCAGGGCTGATTCCAGCCCCGGGTGCAGGGCAGATTCCAGCCCCGGGTGCAGGGCTGATTCCAGCCCCGGGTGCAGGGCTGATTCCAGCCCCGGGTGCAGGGCTGATTCCAGCCCCGGGTGCAGGGGCTGATGTGCCCCCGGGTGCAGGACTGTTTCCAGCCCCGTGCCCCCGGGGCTGAGCGCGTGCCTGTGTCCTGCAGGGATTACATGGATCGGCTCCTGGACGAGAGCGAGAGCGCTGCCTCCAGCCGAGCCCCGTCCCCGCCGCCCACCGCCTCCAGCAGCAGCACCAGCCAGTCCGAGAGGGACGACAGCACCACCAGCAGCAGCAACCAGAACGGTGAGAGGGGCCCCGTCCGGCCACCGGCGCCCAGTGCCAGCCTGCTCGGGGCTCAGGAGGGACCGTGGAGCCCACCCGGGGCCAGCCCTGCCCTGGCAGGGACGCCTCCCACCGTCCCAGGGTGCTCCCGGCCTCGGGCGTCGCCAGGGATCCAGGGGCAGCCACGGCTGCTCTGGGAATTTCGTCCCAGCCCCTCCCCACCCTCCCAGGGAACGATTCTTTCCCAATCTCCCATCCAGCCCTGCCCCTCTTTCCAGTTTAATACCATTCCCTGTGTCCCTGTCCCTCCAGGCCTTGTCCCCAGTCCCTCTGCAGCTCTCCTGGAGGCCCTGGAAAGGGCTCTGAGCTCTCCCTGGAGTCTCCTCTCCAGGTGAACATTCCCAGGCCCTCAAGGACCAGCACATTGCAGATGCCCCAGAGTTTAATCCGTGAGCAGGAAAGATCCCAACCCTCCCAAACCCAA
>VYZQ01051545.1:5665-21838 GCA_013400655.1 Mystacornis crossleyi
TCCTTCTTCCTTTGAGTGTTCATTGTCTTTGTGACAGTTCTTCATCATCCACTTTGCCATAAGCTAGCTCTAAAAACAGAGCCAAGGAGTTCTGAAATGAAGGGGGGCCTTGCCCATTAGTCAACTGGGCTTTGATCAAGTCTGCGTCAGTGTAATTTGTAATCCTTTTCTTTGCTAAGTGCTTTTATGGAAGCTTCCTTAAATGCTGGGGCTGTATTCCTTGGGCTGGTCGCATGGAGCACAGACCTTTCCTCCTGCAAGAAATGTGCCAGGCTCTGTGTTCAGTCGGGTGTGCACATGTCCAGCCTTGCACAGTGAGCCTGCAGAAGTGTCTATGCAAACATCCTCTGCTTGGAGAATAGCTGTTCCCAGTGTTGCTGTTTGCACTGGAGCCACTCAGAGCCGCATCCCAGCTTTGATCTGTCTTGATTTCATGGTGACCTGTTGTAGTACCCCAGCTTGGGAGCAAGCTGGGGAATGATTTATAGAAAGTTTTTTCAGGTTGGTTCAAGTTATTCCCTTTGAGTTCTGTAAGCTCTTTCGTGGTTGTAAGTTGTCACTCTGTGCCCCAAGTTTCCAAGGTTACCATTCCCCTGAATTATGTGCCTACCCTTCGGTTGGTGATGCCCCTTACCTCGCTTACTAGGTGGAGACTCCTTATCCCTCTCCTCCCTCTCTCCCGCCCCTTGGGCGGAGAGTCCCTGTCAATCCCCCAAGGGCACACCTTTCTGTCTGGAAAGTTCTCCTGTGTTCGGTGTGCTATTGGTTCCTGCCCCTTGATCCCTCCTCTGTATCCTCCCTGTTGCATGTTCCATTGTCAATCCTTCGCCTGTGCACCCTTATCCCATTAGTTTGTGAGCTAGCCCTCCACTTGTTCAAAAACCCCTGCAAGCCCTGAGATCCCGGTCTTTTGTCTGTGGAACCCTGGGTAATAAAACCTGCTGAGACCTATACGAAGGATCCCTCCTACTTCTTTGCTCCTGCGGATGCGCACTGCTATCGGGTGACAGCTTGCCACCCCTGAAAGGATGCTGATTTGTCTGCTGAGCTGCAACAGGCCACCAGGGCGCCTGCAGTGGGACGCAGTGGGCCTTGGGCAAAGCCTACGCCCAGCGTCAGTGACCAGCCACTTTCAGATGAGTTTGCTGATAGACACATACTGGTGGTCTTTTCTCATCTCAGGTTCTCTGGCAGCCCACTGTGCTCTCTGCTGCACAAATACCTGGTAAATGACAGATTATGACACTGAAGACGTAAAAGGACTTAAATAGCCAGAATATTCCTATCCCTATGGTGTCCAAGCATCATCTTGAAAAGAAGGTTATCAAGCTAATAAATCTAATCCTCAGCATCCCTTAGAGGACCTATGAGAGTTGATATCTGGAAATTGTTGATACAGAAGTTAAATTCAAGTGGTGTTACTGAAAATACAGACAGTGGAGAGACTGCCTTTCTGAAATTATACAAGCAAGCTAAGTATCAAATAATGAAACCTATAACAAAGATCAATGACTTCAAAATACTTCTGCTGCCTAAGCCAGCTATGAGTCTGTCCGAAGAAGCAGTAAATACAATGCAAGAATTAAGAAAAGGAGGAAGTCAGTCAATGCTGTTTTTTCCTTTCAGCCACATGCTGTGTTGACTGCTGTTTCATTCCAGGTGTGGCCACAGGTATCCTTCAGAAATGAGGACTGGATTTATTTGGGCTGATAGCTGGTCTGTTTGTGAATACTTTTGTCTCTGTTCCTTCTTTTAGCTTAGCCATCATGCTTATTTTCAGGTACCTATCAACTTTGAAATAAAAGTGAAGCCACTGCTAGACAAAGAGAATGTGACAATTTATTTCTAGTATAGGCTGACATTAAACTCCACAATATTTTGAAGGACAGATCCTAGAAAAGCACAAAGAAAGAAACATGTTAGTCCTAGTTAGTATTCTAACAATTTAGTAATAAATGTTTTATTGTTTTTTACAATGTGATAGATTGTGGCTGGGGGAGGAGGGACTCAGTACCTCATTAAAAGGAAAAAACAGCTGTTTAGAAGGACATGATAATTTCAGCTCATTTTTATTTACTGGTTACTTTTAGAAGACACAATAAGTTTTGCTTCTTGGTCCATTTTCCATTCAGAAAAAAAGAGGAGGTATATTAATAGTTTCTAGTATTTAGGTTAGAGGTGTGATTTATTTTTTTCTCAAAGAAATTGCATTTTTCCTTACTGAAGGATAAACAACAGCTGCCGCAACAATAATAATAACAAATGTTGATTCTGTTAAGAACTCCCCCTTTTTAATGCAATCCTGACCCGGACAATAGGTATCCCTTACACTGCCAGGAAATTCTAGCACCTTTACAAAACTGTGAGAGATGGACTGCTATTGGATCCAGCCCAGGATTCATCCTGGCTTTAGTACAGGTTTGGAGAAGGACTGTTCATGATGAAAATGGGCATGGTTGCATGGACTGTAATTAGCTGAAGTTAGATTGTGTTTAGCCAACAACGTGTTAAACATGATTTTTCCATACCTATAACAGCAAAGTCATGCTCATGCTGTGTATACTGTGCTACAAAAGGGAATACATTTCCTGCTCTTTTAGTGTTTACTTCAAAAAGGATGTCTTTTAGTGTTTACTTCAGAAAGCACACAGTCAACTAAGCAAATTTCAAAAAAGGTCAGCTTTTGATTTTCTTTATGTTTTGGTGGTGTGGATCTTTTGATGTTGTTATGTTTTTTGGTTTTTGACTTTTTTGGTTTCCTTTAAACTCCCCACAGAAAATCAGTTGTGCTTGTTTGGGTTTTTTTCCTAGAGTGAATTTCATGTCTGCACAGTTACATACACTCAAATATTCTCATTAGTGAATTATTATTTTTAGAATTATAATGCAAATTGAATCTCAGATTGGTCTGAGCCTCCAGCATAGCTGCATATTGAATGAAATGCCTCTACTCACAGGACTGAATTTGAATACCTCTTATACTTTGTATGTGTTTAATTCTGCATGGGGAAGACCTCGTTGCTTGAGGGTGAAAGGAAATCAATTCTTACAGTGATTCCTGCATTAAAGACAGATGTATCAGAGGTCACTCTTGATCCATATGCTGTCATTGTTTATTCATGGGGGATAAGGTAGTTCTTAAGTTAGAAGAGAAATTTTCCATTAGTATTTAATGCAGCAGCTCAAGATATAAAAGCCTAATGTCTTAGTGCACTCTGGGAAAGTGGGGAATTTAAGTTATTACAGAATCACAGCAAGTTCTTGGGGGCCTCTGTCACAATGATTTGGTGTCATCTGAGGTAAAATGGAAAGCAATCATCCAGAGGAAGAACAAAAGAAATGAAACTCTAGTTACCAATCTATACTATTTACACAAAGACTCAACATAAATGGAAACTGAAGATGAAGAACTCTCTATTGGTTCATCCTTTGAACCTCAGTAGGAGTAATTATTTTTTTAAAGTCTGGATTTTTCTTTTTTTCTCTCCCATTCTTTTTTTAGATCTTCTTGTTTTGTTTTAACACTTGCAGAAAAAAAAGTAAAAGAAAAAAGCTATAACAATTCATTCCTGTCCATGGGGAATACCACACAGGTCATAGACCAAGGAGCTGTATTACTACATTAGTGCTGAAACCCACCGAATGAATTAAATAAGTACTTGAAAAGAAATAAATAAGGTACAACTTGCTACAAGGTTTCTAAAGAAGAAACCTTGCACCCAGCAGTGACTTTGAAGTTTTACTTCTTTTTTTTTTTTTTTTTTTTTTTTTTGTATTAATATTATTATTCCGTGCTGATGTGCTGATGTTCGGAGTCCATGACCTTTGTGTAGTCCCTTGAGGATGTCAGAGATCTGAGAGCCATTGTTGTGAATGTGTTCATTACATATAAAGAAAAAGGTACTGATCTAAATGCAACAGAATGTCAAAGCTCCCCAGATTTTGTCCAACAACAATGTTGTTAAGGACAGAGCAAAATAACAATCCAGAGCTGGTAAATTTCTGTCCTCTGTTTTTGCAGAGTAAAATATCTCTGCTAAAGTACTTTGCTGAAAAATTTAGTAACCAGCAGTATTTTGGTGGGCTTGTTATAAATGCATATTATATTATTGGCTTTTCGCAAGTATTAAAATGAATGCTGTATGTGTAACGTTAAATATAGCTTCTTTTATTTATGCTATTAACAAAACTGAAAAATAGTAGTGTGATATATGTTTCCCAGACTATAGCATGATATGTAGAATGCTTCTTTTACTCATGTGAGTTAACTCAAAGAACAATAAAGATAATTCCCCACATTCCTGAATTCTCCTATCTGGGCGAAGATAATGGTGACGAACCCCAGAGNATGGCAATAATCTTAAAAAAATATATAAATTAAAAGAACCCTACTAAAAGATAACAGTTTTAATCCTGCTCTTACAAAAGTCCATTTCAAAACAAAAACCATTTTAGGAAAACACAGACTGGACCTACTTGTTCTTGATGTTTGTAATGACACTCTCCAAACTGCTTTGCAAATATTCAGTGTTGTACAGTAACTTATCTGCAAAAAGTTCCTAGAAATAATCATGCAGGACTGTTATTGCCAATTATGCTAATTTTCTTGTAGTGCAATTGGCCTCACAACTCCCTTTTTGTTAGGCATAATATTCACAAAAATTTATAGACCTCATGTGCCTCAAAGGATTTAGAATAAAAGTGGATATGACAAACAGAGGGAGTATGATTATCCCTAGATTGTAGTTATAAATGTGAGATACAGAGAGATTCTCCCTGCAAAACAATGTGTGAGATCATCACCCACAGCCCTCAGGGATATTTAGATATGTCTTCAGTTCACATTGAAATAGATTTAGGAAATTTTAGATTTAGGGACAGAAAGAGATGTTGCCTTCTCCAGCCGCCTAGAAACAGAAACTAGACAAGAGTAAGGGAATAAAGGTAGGTATTTATTTGAAGGGCCTTCAAGGTACACCCTGGGGAGCCAGAGGCTGCTTCCATAAAATGGACCCCAAGATGGACGACAGGTCACGAGTTCTTTACACTGTTATAGGTTTGGTCCATTTGCATATCAGCATAAATTCACCAATTAAAACTTTAGCTCTCTTCCATTTCTCCACCTCTCTCCTGGTCCTAGTTTCCACCTTTAGGCCTTGGACAGCCCGAGTGTCCTTGAATAGCAAGCTCAGAGAAGCTTTGTTGTGTCTATCTAGTCTAAGAGAGCAGCAAACAAGCTGTAAGAAACTTCAGAGTTACACACTAGGCAATACAGGATTTGAAAAGTACAGAAGTTAAAACCTAAGGCATCAGAGATCACTGTGCCCTGTATCTTGTCTTTGCCATGTGGTCTTACTCATAACTCCGTTGGAGTGCCCTGGTTCCCACACAAACCACAGTTCTTTGGTTTGGAGAGTTTTCTGCTAATTAAGGGAAATTTCCTTAAATTTTTGAACTATGAGATGCATCATAAGCACTGATATTTGTATATCTGTCTAGTTCACTGTCTCCTAATTCCTTTGGATGCACTTATTTCTTATGTTGCTCATTAAGAAAATAATCCAAATTACTCAATGTAAAAAAATGCAGAGGAAGTGCAGGGCTTCAGTACAATTTACTTGAACAGAAGGTAGGAAACATTAGTATAGATGCATTCCAGGACTTGCTAGCAAAGCACAACTAAATTTAGCAGCCAAAGATATTGATTTGATTAAAAATGGTTTAAGACTTGTAAATGTCACTGGAACTTAGCAAAATGAACATTATTAAATCCTTCTGGTGATGGGGAAAACTAACAAAGGGATTTACAGTGGTTTCTGTAATTAATTGCTCTGTCATGATTTATATTAACTTACAGTACAACTCCATTAGCTCAGACCTGTCATCTCTGCTCAAGGAACCACCAAGTAATCACTACCACATTAAAGAATAAATTAGTTTTTGGCTTGGAGCCTAGTTGTAGAATGTTTCATTTGTGTCTGCTGTAGACATATGTACCTAATAAAGTTGGGAGGAACGAGTTAAACTATATATACATCAATGTTGGCTGATTGTATTTTAGAGATGATACGATCAGCATCGTTCATTAGGCCTAATGAATCATTTAATTTCTGTTGCTTGCCTCCTGTTTTGGTGAACACCTTTGGATGAACTATGAAGCAGGAGATGACTGAAAATAGGTAGGTCTCCTGAGATCCTCCTTCCTTCACATTCTGCAGCCTGTGGTTGTAGTAATAACTTCATATGGTTTTTGTTAACACTTCATTACCCCAGACTTGGATAAATTATTTTCCTGCCTCTTTCCCAGTTGCAGACACACGGGTGAAGCCAAAGTCTTAGCTACTACTTACAGTAGATTATGGGATTTGTGAGGTTCTATCAAATTATCTCTGGCTTTGATAGTTTGAAGATGTTTTAAGTAGTTTTTCTGTTAGCGTGTTACAACTTGCACAAGAAGTTGTTTTACATTTCCACATATGCTGTAATGTTCTTAGGAGCCTGCAAGCAAAGTTTTCAATCAATTTATTTTCCCTCCTGCCCCTCCCTCCCCTGCCCGGGGTCCTGCATAAACCCTGGATAAATCCCCTTGAGGCATGTCGGCACATGGCCGGGAAGGTAGCAGCGTCACTTCGAATGTGAGACTGGCTGTTCCACTAAAGTGTCATGTGGTTAAAAAGAGTTGTGGGCAGAATTAATGACTTGTGAATGTGCATCACATGTAACCCCTCAAAGAGTTTGTTGGGCACTTGAAGCTTTTAGTCCTTCAACAAGCTACTGAAATTAAAAACATGTTGTTCATTAGCTCTGTTGTTCAAACCAGCACATTATCCTTTCCCTTTAACCAACAGTGGAAACCACACTGAAAGCCTTGCTGGTTTTATTGTTTCTTACAATGGGGTGTTGCATGGGTCTTGGTTCTCCTTCCTGAACCTCAGTGAGAATGTTGCCCTTGGAGCTAAAATAAGGACGTGTGTGTCAAAAACCTAATGAAAAATCCAGACAGGTCTTAGCTGATCTTGTAGCTAGGAAAAACTTGGACCTTGGTTGCTCAAGAAGACCTGCAAGCAATCAAGACCCAAGACAAAAGGGAATGGCTTTAAATTGAAGGAGAGAGATTAGATTGGATATCGGGAAGAAATTCTTCCTTGTGAGGGTGATGAGGCCCTGGCACAGGTTCCCTAGGGAAGTCATGGATGCCCCATCCCTGGAAGTGGTCAAAGCCAGGCTGGATGGAGTTCTGAACAACATGGTCTAATGAAATGTGTCCCTGCCCATGGCAGGGAGTAGGAACAGGATGGTTTTCAAGGTCCCTTCCAACACAAACCATTCTGTGATTCCATGAATATGCACAATCTTTGGAGTGAGAGATGAGTCAGTGTGGCAACCCAAGCAGAGGGAGTAAATTAGCCATGCGGTAGAGAGGTGGATTATTGAACGGATATTTTGATGAAGTGTCCTGGACACAACTGATGGCTTGAGTGATGTTGCATTCCTCCTGTCAGCTGCAACTTGAGATAGATACAGCTGCAGCAGGGTCAGATGCAGAGCATGCAGACACCGAGAGTGCTTCTAAAATATATGGTGATTTTGCAGGTTCTACTGGACACTGATTATAAGTAATTTTAAACAACAACATATTTTATATTAATGGTAATTTCCTAGTGTCCCAGAGAAAAAGTCAAAGCCATGCCTGGCATTTTCACAGAAGTAGCCAAGACACAGATTTTTGTGAGCCCTCCATCTGTTGATGCCAACACAAGGACAGGAAGGAGTTTGAGTTTCAAACCTCCTTTCTATGAAGGGCTCTATGCCACTCCCCACTGTTTTCGATAGAGAGCTACAGTAAACCTCAAACTTTTATTTTAAATCTGTGCATTTACCAGATCTTTTGGCACGATGACTGCTGTGCCTTTCTTTGAATGCCATAGCACAAGCATTAAGTTCAGTGGCAAGAGACATTGTCATTTCTAGTGTCCCAGACTGTTAATCTTTAAATATTGTTGTATCAGCCAGCTCTTTTCTACACATGCCATCATGACTGGCACTGCCAATCTACTATTTATGTGGATTATGTTCAAACCATCTGTTTTAAAATAATAGTAATGATCTCTTGAATAGAAATATGTGTGCTGAGGTAAAGTACAGGGCAATGCTAGGGAAGAATTACAAAATGGATGGACATTAATTTGCAAATGTTCAGTGATGGAAGAGATACATACCTATTAAGTAGTCCCAGGAGGAAGAGAAAAACAGGCCAGTAACTCTCCCCTGTTATTTTGTTGGACATAACTTGGACCAGAGCTTGTTCCAGTGTTTAGAGACAAGCTTAGTTTTATTTTTCAGTTCAGGCCTAGTGGGAGTTATTCAAAATGGTGCAGTTGTGATTCTAATACTCCCCCCCTAAATTCTAAAACTTGCAGAAATTACAGATCACTATCCAAACTTTGTGGTTTGGTCTCACATTTCTTATGCAAGTTTTCAAAATTAGCCATGAAATGAGGTAGTGCTTTTGTACAAACTTGATGGAAAATGGGAGGTAGAAAATCTCAAGAGAATATCAGTTTTCAGGAGATTTCAGTATGTCCTGAATTCAGTGGGAATAGAAAATCTGTGACAATAGCTTTTCTTTTAAAGATCAATCTAAACCTCTAGCTTTAAATCTAGTCTTCTAGACTTCTGGCTCAGACCCATCATAAAATATTTTAGCACTTCCTTTTCTTGTGCCAGGCAAAATCAAGCGCTGTTGTCTAATTTGCATTTCCAAAGAATCTATAACTGCAGTTTCTCCAGTGAGTGTTGAAGTGCAGAGACATACAAAACTATTTTTTTAATATTTTATATTACAAACCTCAGAGAATATCATGATCTGGTTTAGGTCAGTTTTTACTTTATGTGAACATGCTCATTTCTTAAGTCAACATGGTTCTTGGCTGTACTTTTTTTCTGCTGAAGCTTTGCTGTTAAAGTTTGAGAACATATATGCCAAGCCAGTGTCTAATGTGATCATAACAAGCCAAGGGTGTATATTCTCCTCTCAGATACCTTCCATTAACATCAGAGCACTTCCCACTTTCAGGTCAAGGTAATCTTTCCTTGAAGAGGGACTAAATAATGACCACTGGCTTTATCTGGGGTAATTTATAATCTTTTAGGCTGTCTTACTGACAAGAACAAAAAAATCCTAGTGAATTATCAATATACACATCTTTTTTACCTATTGCTCTTGAACAAGAGCAATAGGTAAAACTCTTATTATAAATTATTATTCTGCAATCATTACCTTGTAAGAATGGGCTGATGATTTATGCTTTCCATATAAGCACGGGTTTCCTTAAATGGAAAACTGTCAAAGTCCATCAGGTTTTGAACATATAAATTTAATCACTCATCACACAGTAATTGATAATCTCATACATAAATATGTTATATTACCTATTCAAAGATGCAAACCACAATATGCCAAAAGGAATAGAGTTCACACTTAGGGTCTAAAGGGTTAATCAACATTTTAAATATATTCCTCAATGATCCTGCAGACCAATAAAATCCTTGGCCATAACTTGATACCAGGTCCTTTTCACTCTAGAGATTGCTCAATAACAGCTTAACAGCTTAATAGTTTTGTTACATGATACTAAAATATATTATAGGTTTTGCAGATGCTTCTCCCCTACTAAGACCAGCACTCTGGTAGCTCAGAGATTAAGGTGTTGACTCTTGCCCAGAGCTCTGTCTTCTCTTTCAGACCCTTCATGAAATGAGACTGTGTCTCCACCTTGCTCAGTTTGTTTCATAAAACAAGCTTTATTCCTGAGAATAAAATAAAATCCCTGTGTAATCTCAATTCATTCCCTTTGCCATACCCTGTTCCCTCAACTGTTTCTCCTATTCAAGTTAACAACCACAGGCAATTTACCTCCCTTATTTAACTCAATGGGTCTATTAAATGTCTAAACTTAGGAGATCAGCAGCTACAAAGCTTGGAGTCAATGGTGCAAAGTTTCAGAATAACACTTGGCTCAGTGCAGAGCATTTTGGACAGCAACATTACCAGCAGCACTGTTACTTATCATTAGACCACACCACTCCAGTGCATCAACAGCACTCCTGGTGCTCAGTTTGGCCCAGGGTGTTGTAAAGCTTTCTGTTGCACAGTCTGAGTAACCTTGCTACTTTCTCACCTCTAGCCACTGGTCCATCTTCATGCTAGCACAGGTTCTCTCTTTAGGAGCTTATTTATTGCCCAGACTCAGATGTTGCTGCCATGTTCTACCCCTTAAGTAATTCTTTGCGCCAAGTAATTTGATTTCTAGAAGTGTTACTATCTGTCAATACTTCAACTAGACTAGTCCTTTGCACTCAGAAGATAGCAACTCTCTGCCAAAAAGGGCTGTGAAACAAATTCGAAAAAACAGCTGGGATCAAATGCTTAAATCCCAGCATTTCCAAACATTGAACTAAACAGGGAACAAAAGCTGTAAATCATGCAGATACTCCTGAGCTTTGTGAAGGTATTCCTGTAGTGTTCTACCATAGCCTGTCAGATCAGATATTTTTGGACTTGATCTTGGAAAAATGAACTTAAAAAAATATTAGCGTAACCTAGGATAAAAGCATAAAACTAAAATAACTGGGAACACTATGGCAAGGAGGCCTTTTAATGGTGTGTTTTAAATTGCTTTATATGGATAATCTTTGGCTGGTAGAGGACAAGGGGAAAAAAGTTGATACTGAGAGGCTTGTACAGAACCAAAGCACAGAACCTCTGCAGAGCAGCTCAGGGGGGGGGAAAAAAAAAAATCTACAAGTGGTTTGGCAAGTGAACTGGCAGTAAAACCATGGCAAAATTATATGAGATGATGTCTGGAAGACTGGAGGGAAATCAACAAGTGGGGAGAAGCTGTGCCCTTCCAAAGCAGCAGCAAACACAGAGACAATGGTACTGGGAAAGTCATAATAAGTTGAGAGTCTGCGACTGATTCTGCTGCATAGAAAATAAGAGCTGTCTGGGAAAGGGATCTGTGAACAAAGAGTAAAGGGTGATGTAGCCAGCAAAGATGACACTTATGGTGTTGTGGAAACTACTGAACCAAACAGGCTGCAGCAGACTGGGAAATGGCTCTGTGATGATCAGGCTGCATCCAGGATTCAGAAAGAAATGGATAATTGTTTTTGGAAATACACAACAAAACTATGTGTGTTACCTACTAATTACTTGCTCTTGGGCTACTTCTGTATAAGAGGGGTGGTGTGTACCATGGTTCCAGGAGCCCATTTTTCCTCACTAAATGCTGATCTGATGGAACCCCCTAGACCCAGCTTGGATCCATAAGGGAATAGGCAAGATTCCCCTGCTTCAGGGGTACAATGTGTATATGTGCACTAGCACCCCTGGGGCAGGTGACAGAGGAAGATGGGACTGTCTGAGCAAAATGAACATGCAGTGCTGTAAAGTTATGCCCTCCATCAGGATGTGCAGTTTTTCCTTACTGCTTTTATTAAAAATGAACATATTTTTGACAAGCAGAAGAATGAGTGTAATATATGCTGCAGCTTTTTCTGAGGTGTTTTTGATATGTGGTATCACTAACCCACCTAAAAATTTCAAGGCCAGTAGTCATGAGTGTTTACAGAATTGGTTAGCTTGGGATTTTTGAATATTTGTCTTTTTTTGTGCATACCTTTCAAAGTACGTGTAGATTAAACATGTAAGCCTTTTGGTATTTTTAGAAACCCAACTCCAGGTCTCAGGGCTTGAAGTTTTGCAGCATCAAAAGCATCGTCAGCAAAGTTTGTGCCCTTCCTGGCTATGTTTCTACCTGCCTCTGCCATCATTCCCTTGGGTTCAGAGCTTGCAGAGGCTTGTGGTGGCCAGCTGAGCTTTGCTGCATTGTTGTGGCCATGGCAGAGGTGGCAGGCTCTGGTGGCAGCTCCACACCAATCCTCCTGGGTCCTGCATCTGCACCAGGCATCCTCTCTCACTGACTGATGTGCAGATCACCACTTCGCCCAGCTTCCTTGGGAAAATAATAATGCAACTTCTGAAATCAGCTTTTGGTCTTATTTATTCTTTTTCCTCTGTGTTAAAGTAAGAATGAGTGGACCTCAAGTGACTCATACTGCCTCTCCCCTTTATTTGCAGCCACACAGCTCTGGCAGGGCATTGTTCTTAGCCCCCCCAAACTGCTGTAGCATCAGGCCTACTTTTCGCTCAAGCACCAGCAATGGCTTGTCCTCTGTTGCCAGGCCAGCAAAGACACAGTTTCTGCTGTCCCGTCTCCTATCAGATCAGTTTTTAACTACGGGGCTCCCTTGGCTTGGGCAGCTCTGAGCTCTCCTTTCAGCTGTCTCCCCTGTGCTGGTCTGTGTTTCACCACTGCCCAGCCCCATGGCAGCTCCAGACGTGGGCAGAGGAGTCCAGGAAAGGATTTCTGGGCGCAGACACCCTGTCATAGTGTGTGTGTTCAGAGAGCTGTGGGGGCGTGTCGCTGTTTGTGGCTGACCCTGTCGACGCCAGGGAAAGCGGGGGAAGGATGGGGAGCCAGAGGTGTGCCTCTGAGTCACCATGTCTCCTGGGCTGCTCTGGGCCTGGCATGGCTTAGTCACTGCTGCTCGCCTGGAACTGTGCTCTGGCTCTTCCACAGCTGCCAGCAACACTCGTGTCTGCTTTTCCCAGGAAGCATTGTGCTGTCGTGTGTCATGCCTCTGATTTGGGTCACACTGGTGCAAACCTGCCATGGCCAGCTGTTCTCTGGGAAGAACAAGTTGGCCGGGTCCCACCTTGCTGCCCAGGCCCTCCTTTGGTCCTGGGCAGTGGGAAACTGGCCTCAGCTGCCTTTATGAATCTCCTGTATGCCATGCTACAAGCCTATCTTGTCAGGAAACTTCTAGCAAGCCGTGGGAGAATTTGGCAGTGGGTACTGGAGTGGAAAATATTAACAGCCTGTAAGAAAGTCTGGCTTGAGCTGCTGCGGGGAAATTGGCAACTGGCAGGGGTACAATTAACGTAGGAAACTCCTGAGCTTCTCGGTAAGAGGGCTGCGATTGCAGCGTGCATTGGGATGGGAGTTATTGCAGGATAACATGATCTTTGTGAGCACCCAGAGACGCTGGCAAGTGCCAAGTTGCAAAAAAGCACAAAAAAGTAGCTGTTTCTCTGGTCCAAAAAAAGTCACATTAAAAAAATAAAATCAAAGTAAACCAGAGGGGAAAAAAAAGAAAAATATAAAAGCAAGCTTGGTTCTGTAAAGATGGCACCTTTAGAAAACTGTGTTATCAAACTGGCAATGAAATGGTCACACTAAGTGTAAAACACTGTTCCTTTCCCACCCCTGACCTGCTCAGAATGTTCAAAAGGGCGGATTTTCAGATGCGTTTGGCTCTGGCCTAATCCTGCTCCCACTGAAGCCTTACGAAATTTTCGAAAGAATTTTTTAAAATGGGTGTAACACCAACACAGCACATTTTTAAAGAAACCCACTCAGAATCGATCAGACCATAACGCATCCATTGAAGCAGTGACAGTGGAATTCACTTGGCTCAGTGACTGTGGTACTGTTACCTGTCCATCTGGCTGCTCTGATTGAGCAGTCTGGCTGGATGTGGTTGTGGCAGTGCCCTCCCCAGCTCTGTCCCCTACCGCTGCAGTCACTTCCACAGTCATTGCACTGGAAGAAAGGGCCCTGTGTTTGCCCCTTCTCCACACACAGAAGTCAAAGAAAGATGATGGCATTTTCCTTGAAGGCCCTGAGCTGCTGTGCATGAGGAGCACGTACGCTGCAGGCTCCTCGGTGGCTGGTGACTTTTGCCAGGGTAGGGGGAAAACATCTGACAGTGATGGCAACAGCTTCAGCTGCATCGAGGCCAAAAATAATTGTGATTATTTTTTTTCCTATGGCACTGAGCTGAGGAAGAACTTAGTGCTGCTGCTGTTGAGGTCTGACCACCATCAGCTGACTGCTTCTAGAAGAGAGAGCAATGCAGAGTGAGATATTTGGACTTCTTGAAAAATTGAGAAATCTGATCAAAAATCTCCAAGCTTGGCCTAATCTTCTCTCCCTCCAAGGCCAAATGCTGCCAATATATACCAAATGTAGAAGTAAAATATTTTACTTATTTGGCTCTTCTCATTTTGTCACACATCTATTTCAGTTAGTTTATTTCAGTTAGTTTTTTTTCAGCGAAGTTTTTGCTGGTTGTAGATGACTTTGTAAATATAAAATGTTAATTTATTGTTGATTCAAGGCAAGCAGAGTTTTTAAAGTCCATGCGAGATCCGGTGGTTCATGAATGCTACAGAAATGCTTCAAAGCACATATTACATATGAATGCCAATCTACAGTCTTTTCTCTGATGATGTGAAAACATCATTTTCACATGTTGTTATGAGAGTTGCCCTCAAAAAGAGTCCCAGTTAAGGACTTTAATGAAATTACCTTCAGGTTCTACAAAGACCGCTGGTGCACGATGACATTATAATGTTGCATTAGACACATGAATTGTAACTGAAAATTAGAAAATGTTTGTGCTAAAGTTAAAAGCCAACAACCCAGAACTGTTAACAGAAAAGCTGGGATATTGATTAAAAAATGAAATTGTCTGGCAAGGGTCACGTGATGTGCTAACATGAACTCTAACAGTATTTACAGTACCTTCATTTATGTAAGTGGAGCACTGCAGTTATCCAATATAAGTTACATGTTACTGTGGGATCCCAGCAACCTTTCAGGAGACAGATATACCCGTGGAAATAATCAGGGAAGCGATTTTTGTGTGAATGTTCATTGATATTCTTTATTTTTCTCCCAGCCTCATGGAATGGGGGCCTCGACCAGACTGAGGGCCCATGGGAAAAACCACTGAGTTCCCTGGGCAGGGGTACAGGTAAAGGCCAGTGAGGACAGGACTAGGTTACATGCGACCAGGGAGCAGGAAAAAACCCATAGGTCCCAACTATTCCAGGGCCCCTTCTTCCCAGGGGAAGGGGGGGGCGAGCCCCAACACTTCACCCTTTTGTTTTAATTAAAAAATGACAAAACAATTTCAAAAGAACACAAGCTGCCCTGTGAGTTCCAAAAAATCAAAACAGAGCAATTTCAGAGCATCCCAGAGTTGGCAGGAGAGAGATGGAGGCTCTTGGAGCACCTTTTGTGGGGAAACTGAGGTAGGAATGGGTTTCTGCCATCTGTACCTGTTGGAACTTTAAACAACCATAGTTAACTCCTTTCCTTCCCCTTTTTATCCCCCACTCAGCATTGGAGAGGAATTGTGGGGAAAGGGAATTGAATAGGGGAACCATGGGGTGAGAAATGGATTAAATTGGGGATAATAGGATGAGGGCAGATTGGGTACAGGGAAAAAGGGGAAAGCATGCTGAGGGTAGGGAGGTTGTTGGCATGGATATAGTTTAGAATAACTGTGATTTTTTGCATATTTACTGGCTCGGACTGAAATATGCCCAGGCCCTGTGACATTAGCAGCCTGCAGGCCCCTCCTCCCCACCACGATGTCAAATTCTACAATCTCCCCATTCCCTCACGCTAGGGTGGTATTCATTAGGTATTTTTTAGGTAGTATTTATATTTATAAATTTATAAAAAATTTATTTATTTTTTATAATCGTAGTTTTACGGATGAATATATCTTCTTTAGTGTCATGTCTTATGATAAGCCCATAATTTTTCTTGAAATTGTACCATTTCACAGTCCCCAAAACTTTTCTTTTGATGATTTCTCCTTTCATGTGCTTGCGTGGCTGCTGGTTTTGTGCAGCTGCTGATTCGCTGCTTTCCATTTCGCTTTAGCTCATTGCTCCCGCACTGGGTCGGCCGCTGCCACTCTTGTTACCATGGTAATGGCCGTACTTAGCCTTTGGAACTGCCACTGCGCCCTCAGGCCGCTTGGCTCCGGAAGTGCCACCACTCGCTCTACTGTTCTTGGTCCCGTGGTTTCGCTGCTCCAGCTGTGCTGCTCTGCTGCCCCCACCCGCGCTTGGCTCCATGCCACTGCCACTCGCGCCTGCTCTGCTGCTCTGCGCTGGCTGTGTTTTGGTGCTTGTTCGGGCTCTGCGTGCCCCCGCGTTGCTATTGCCACCGGTCCCACGCCCTGTGAGTGGTTCTGCTCCAGTGTTTGCTTGNGCTCGGACTGAAATATGCCCAGGCCCTGTGACATTAG
>VYZQ01051580.1:0-14818 GCA_013400655.1 Mystacornis crossleyi
GATTTACCCAGGCTTTTAGGTGAAGTGAACATGGAGGCATTTTTAAATACAGTTCCTAGATAACAAAGCTACATTTTCCACAGAGGTTCTCTCATATTGTGGCTCATCCCCCATAGGCTTGTGGGGTTTTTTGCTGCTGGGGTAGTTGCTGAAAATGGGTAATTTTGAATAATGTGCTAGACGAAAATATTACTGAGAGGCCCAGGATCTTTTGTTCACAAATAATAGTGGCTTTCGAAAACATTGTTTGAGTGAATTAATGCTGTGGGGTTTTTTTGTTTTGTTTTGGGTCTTTTCTTTCTCCATGGTATTTGAATAGCTGGTATATTGTTTGGAATAGGAGACTGTCCATGGTGGTACCTAGAAATAAAAAGAGATTCCATGAAATAATGAAAGCTGGAGTTTTCCTTGTAGTAGCGTAAAAATGAATTTAGCAACATAGTCCGTCACTGCTTTGTGTAGATATTCCATAACCAAAGCATTCAGGGAGAAAGAAGCATTGTAGGCATATAGGCAATCTGTTATTAAAAAGACTTTCTGTATCCTGAAGCTGGTCCATCAAGGATCTATATTTTTTGTTTGCTTCTAATTATTGCTGTTTGCATTTTGGTAGGGGTTTTTGTTCATTTATTTTGAATATCAACATTTGAGTCAGAGCTCTCTGCAGTGATCTTGTTTCTCTGTTTTAGGATGTAGTAGAACCCAGTCATTCCCATCAGGATTGAACTGTTATTGTGAATGATGGTGTGAAAATGTTTTAAGGGCTGCCTCTGACGGAAATAGTTTTATTGCTTGCTGCTCTAAAATCCTGTACTGAAATAATTAATCTGGGTCTATGAAAGTACCGTCTCAGAAGAATCCTGATTTAATGTAGTGCTGGTTTATGAATGAATACTGGTGAAATGCAGATTGTAGACGTCTTTCAAAAGATGCTTGCAAACAAAAGATCTGTAGTCTCTATTTTGATTTGATCTGTAGAAATTTTTGTCAAGTGGGTAAACTGTTCTGCTGGTGAATCATGGACATCCTGGACAGTGTCAGTGTGGCCTGGAGCTTGGTGGGGAATTAGCAGCTGCCTCAGAGGCAACAGTCATGCAGTTATTGGTGTTTCTGTAGCAGTTATCCCTGTTTCACGTGCAAATATCCCCATGAACAGGGTTCTAGACTGAGGCTGAGCCAAGGGCGATGGGGGCTTGGGTCAGAAATCTTTGCAGTTTCACTTTCTGTTCTAAGTCAGTGACTATGAAATTCAATTCTGTGGTGCTTGAAACAAATATTTTAAAAAAACAGCCTCTGACCAGTGTGGATGTAAACAAGTTCTTTTCCCTATCCCTTGCAGTGTTTCCATTAACCCTTGCAGTGTTACTTTAAACCCAGAATATTCTGTCTTTGTATCAGTAAAGTCAGCAAGAGGTATGTTGAAGCACAACTTCTGTTGATTTATCAAAAATAGCTTGGGATTTTATTTTGCATCTAACTTACATAACAGCTTGCCAATATTTAATTTGCAAATACTGAGGCATATTTTTTGCATCTTAAAATTATATGTCTAAAGCATAGTGACCATATCTGGCTGCTTAGCTCTTTATGTTTGTTTGTTTTTAACTGTGAATTGTCCTTGCAGCACTTTGGCCAGGAAATCCTTATTTTATTATTTATCTGAATTTGTATTCTGGCTGCCCAAACAGATCTTGTGCTGCTTTTAATAAACTTCTGAAAGAAAAAAAAAATCATAGTTCTTGAGATATCAAGAGATATCTTGAATATTCCAGTAATTTTATGTGTAATTTTGCTTCTCTCTGTATGAGCAACATTAGGCCCCCTGGCAGTTAAGTAATTGAGTCTATCACATCAGTGTAATCACAGTCTGCTTAGCTGAAGAGTTGTGTGTTTGCTGTTCAATTTTTTTAAAGATAGTTCACGATGACAATATAGCACAGGAGCCTAAGTCAACCCGTGCCTTTAGCAATTTGGCCCCTTTTTAGTGAACACTTTAAAAAAAATGAATTCAGTAAATACGAGAGGTGCATGACCGACAGCTCCAGATAAATGCAGCAATGCCGTCAGGCTTAATCGTTTATGGCTTTGTCACAACAGCTTCAGTTCCCACTTTTGAATTCTGAGGGAACTTCAGGCAGTTATAAGTAGGTGAACGATTACCTGTAGATAGATGATTGTTGAAGTTTCTCGTTTCTCACCACTTGCTTCCTCCTCATAGCCGAGGAGTAACACCAGTATATTCCAGTATGACTTGAGAGCGAGCTCTCCTGTCATGGCCAGGAGCAGTCTGGGCATGGCATTGTTACAGATGCCATTGTCACTGTTCCTTGCATGTCTTTCACTTGTTTTACATCCTGTTTCACGTGATTACAGATTAAACCCCCAAAGCTTAAGACTGAGTGTGAAATGCATAAGAATGTTAATTTACAATGCAGTTCTGCCTCTACAGTATGCACTTCTAAACCAATTATATTTTCCTTTCTGAATAAAATTATTTCTGGTGGTGTCGCCAATGTTGATTAAATTGAGGATGGCGATAATTGAAGAGCAACAACAAATCCAATATTCAGCTACAAAATTAGCAGTCGTATACGATCTATATCCTAAATCTGGATTACATTCTGAAAATCAAACACATTGCAAAATGTAGTTCTTTGGCAGCATTTCCTATAGGTTTGAACAGAAAGAGGAACTCAGACTTTGTGTTTTGAGGGAGAAGGGCTGGTGTTTATGATCTGAAATGCATCTGATGCAAAATCTGGAGGTGACGTAGTTTATAAACAAACAGTTGTGGAAGTTGTGCTTCCGTCCAGTGTTTGGGCTAAGGGGAAATGAGTTGTGTGTGCTTGAGGCTTTCTTGCTGAAGGCCAGTAATAAGGATCCTTGTTAAGGATCCTTGGTGTGATGGGCAGGCTAGGAAAAGTCTCAGTTCAGTGACTTGAAGTTAAAGCAGCTGGTTATTACTATTTGCCTGCCTAAAAGGATTGTATTATGAAGGATACTACTTATATCTTAATATTTAAAAACCCCAATAAATTCAGTGTTATAGCCTTATCTGAAATACTGATGTACAAAAAACATGCAATGTGTCGTTTTTTTGACTTCTTACTGTTTCCATCCATCAAAATTAAATTTGCCATTGCATTGACTATTTTTGTGTTTTGTAATATCCAACGTCTAACATTTGTAGTATTTCTGTGTTTGATCAACCAAAAAACTTTTTTTGATACATGTTTCTATTTCGTTACTGATTATTTGCAGAATGGGGCAAATTATTTAGATTGCGAATTGTATTGCAAAAACTTGTGTGATAAAGAAAAAGGGAGTAGCTTTTGCTTTTTGAGATATCTTTTTGGTGAAGTGTGTTTTCCCATTTGAGTTGTGCTGCTTCGTTGGAGCTGATTCAAAAGTACATACTCATTCTCCCAGCAAGCCTGGCATTTAATGCTGAAATCTGTCCTTAGCAAAAGGTAACAAAATCAGGGCTAAAGGCTGGAGTTCCACAGAAAATGCAAAGATACTTGAATTTTTTTTTTCTTTTTTTGTGATAAAAGTTGTATGTGACAGTGTGAAGAGACTTCTGAGTTCTCTGCTTTTTTGTGGCTGTCCCACAGTCTAATGTTCATCATTCTTCCAACTAGCCTGGGATTGTTTGCCACTTGCTAGGAGAATGTGCTGACAGGTCGAGAGAAGGTCGCACACTTCAGGTGAAAATAAAAAATTAATGTCTTGTTCTCTGGTATAGAACTAAAATAGTTTTGTGCTTGGCAGACATAATTATCACAAATGTGTTCCCAGTGTCAATGTATGACTTCTGCAGAAAGGTTTGTGTAGTTCAGTGGCTTGAAGGAGCCCTGAGCCCAGCCCTGGTGGCAGCTGAGCCGCAGGTGTAACTGCAGAGTGAGCAAATCCCCGACCGGCTGGGTGTTAAAGCAAACACTCCTGCCATTTGTCTCTTTACCTCTGCTTCCATGGGTGGAAGCAGGATGAAGTGGACAAGAACTTGTTCTATTGAAGACTGACCTAGAACTAAAAGGTTTCTGAGAGAGTTTGCTTCAAGTCATTACATGCACTAATGAGAGAGATACATAATTATTTTTAAACTAATGGAAGTGGCTGCGGCCGTTCCTAAACGCTGCCATGAGGTCTGGCATGAGTAGGACAGAGTCAGCAGGAGGCACCAGCCAAGAAGAACAGATGCTGAACTTGATACAGCAGGGGCCTCCATGTCTCAGGAGAACAGGAATTGTTCTGCTGGAATTGTTGCTAGACCCTGTTCACTCAGTGCTCATGGATTGCTGGTTTACCCAGTTTCCTCAGGTTTTTGCCTGCTTTCATCTTGGTGCAGTTGCCTTGCTTTCCATTGTTCTTTCTCTTCCAGTAGTTCAGCTTACTTGAAAAATGTTTCTGCTTGGTTTATTCAGTGACAAGCCATTTTATCTGCACAAAAGGTAAGTCATGTAGTAAGCACTGATTACCAAAGGTTGACTGTAGCTCCTGTCTCTGCCTCGTGTCTATTTGGAATGTAAGCTCATCAGGACAAAGGCTTGGATTTGTGTTACTGAGCATACAGACACTGGTATAAGTCTTTCCTTGGGAATTTTGTGTATATTTGAGATATTCCTTAACAAACCCAGGCTTTGTTTTGTTGCCGAATGAGGATTACTTTCCCTTATATTATTTGTGAAACAGAAATTTGGAATTAAAAAATTTCAAAGCCAAAAAAGAAATTGTCAGAATTAAACCAGTAAGTGGTGGTGAGTTTAAGTGGGAGGAAGATGCCCTGTGCTGTAATATGCCAGCTTAAGAAGTCATGCTGACTTGTCAAGAAAATACATTTCACTCTTTCTGGTAGTAAAGCATTTTAACAATTATAGTCTAGATTAAATACTAAAGTGCCAAAACAAGAAAAGCTTCCAGTGGGATTTTCTGCTTACCACTTCGAACTCCAAAAGATCTGCACAGCCAAGACACCTTCAGTCGTGGAGAAGAAGATAATCCTTGACATGCAGTAATGTCCTTTTGACATGGTATTTGAATATACACCTTCATGTGCCAGACTTAGGAGTGATCCTGGTGATGTGTTCTTTATTTTGCATTTAAATCATGCTGTGCTAAAATAGCTGAACATATTCCAGAGCTGGAGCAGTGTGTTATCTTGTGCTGGAAATGTCTGGATCTTTCTGATGTTGGAACATGGTGAAGAACTTCTTGAATTTGTCTGTTGGGTTCATCCTCATGTTGCAAAATGTGGAATATGTAAAATTTTCTTAAGAAAGGATGTTCTTTGATGTTTGTGTACTTTCAAGCCTATCAGCAAGGAGGGAGATTTAATCTGTGAAACAGATAGCAACTAACTGGTAAGCCCTAAGGGATGTCCAGGTGTTAGAAAAACAAATTACTGGTTTAAGAATTGCCTTGTTAAGATTTAAGGCTTGAGAGGCTTCAGTGATCTCAGATGTGGGGGGTGGTTAGCAAGGCTTGGGAAGAAGGATTTCCCACTGAGAGTGGGCACAGGGAGTGCAGAATTTAAGGGCCACAGGAAGAGTTGGTGGAACTCCCAAGATAAGGATGAAACCCATAAAGCCAGCTCAGCATCTCTGCTGAATCAGTTCTGAGTGGATAAAAGGTAATTCCAGCATGGGGAGATCACAACACCAACTCACAGACCACCAACCCAAGAAACCCTCTGACCCAAACGANGAATTTAAGGGCCACAGGAAGAGTTGGTGGAACTCCCAAGATAAGGATGAAACCCATAAAGCCAGCTCAGCATCTCTGCTGAATCAGTTCTGAGTGGATAAAAGGTAATTCCAGCATGGGGAGATCACAACACCAACTCACAGACCACCAACCCAAGAAACCCTCTGACCCAAACGAAGAGAGACTGGGCACGTGGACTAATTAGCATGAGAAGTGAGAGAGGTCATTAGCCAGTAGAAGATAGAATACTGATTATTGAGAAAACCATGTAACTTGCAGCCAATGAACACTAATTCCTTTCTTTGCTAAAATGTCTAAATAGTAAAAAGTTTTGATAATTGGCGTGCTTGACTTATGAAATACCACTGAGCACCCACACTTGCACAACTCGGAAATAAATAATCAGTGCCTCTCTCAAATGTGTAATTATTGGCTTGTTGCACCTCGAGTAACAAATCTGATTTGTATGGACAACACTGGCATTGGTGTGCAGCAGATCAGCAATAACATGCCCCCAGTTATTTCAACCTTTAGATCAGAGCTTCTGCTTTAGTTTTCTACTGGTGAGATTTCAGGAAAAACCTCACATACCTGAACCAGCATGTGATGAGTGGAGGCAGCTTACGTGAAAAACAAGAATTGCTTGAACCAAACTGCCAATTAAGTCATGTTCAGTGTAGATGCATCCAGTATAGACTGGGAGACTGGGTACAGAGAGGGTGGACTGGAATAGTGGGTTCCTTAAGACTACTTTGATTTCAGAGCCAGTGTGCTGGATCTCAGTTCTTGCTCCCTGGTAGCAGAAGTGTGAGAGACAACCATTGATCTATTCCAGTTACAGAAACATTTCCTTCATGTGGAAGAACTATGGTTCAGCCTGACAGGGTGTTTTATTTTTTACTGAAGTCTCTAAAGTAATAAAAGTGTATTTTTGAAAAGGATTTTGTTTTTCTTTGGAAGTGCTGATTAGCATGAAAAGCCAAGAGCTCAGAATTTGTCAAATGGAGTTTCTGGTTGCCTGTACAACCCTCCCTCTGTACTTGATGAGAAACCTCAATTATGTGGTTGTGTACAGTTTTCGTTTGTCATTTTAATTAGACAGATCAAGTCTGTAACTAAACTTAGGGGCAGGGATAACCATAAAGCAGGTATTTCTTAGATCTTCAGTTGTTGGATCTAGACTCCAAATGCTGTTTTGATATCTGTTTGTAATACCTTTTCACAAAACCAGAAGCTATTCCATGCTGTCAAACAGCCAGTTGAAAAAAAGTAAAAGCAGTTCATAGCCACCTCTAGTTTTGGGAGAGTTTTTTCTTTCTTTTTAACAGAAGACAGACTGCTTCTACTTGACTTGAGTATACACAGCAGGTAAAAATCAAGTTAAATATTGGTACATAAGCTTTTAAGGATAAACTTTAAATGCATGTAGCCTTTCTTGTGACAATTTGTGGTCAGTTTAGTTTCCTGAGAGCAGCAGGGTTTTGGTAGGTATGCTCAGTTTCCTTACTGTGCATAAGAGCTCCTGGGTGCTCAGTTTGCTCTGTGTTGTCCTTCATCATAGCTCTTAGTGTTGGAGAGGAAATGTTGATTTGTATGTGAAATTCACAGTTACATGCAGAAATTATGTTGCTGTAATTCTTGACCATTCTTTGCCAGTAAATTCTAAATTTTTGGTCTCCTTTGCAACTGAAATGGTTGCTGTTTATATCAGGATGGGCAATCATTCTATATCTGGATATATTTTAATTGTTCAGTACTTCATTTTGCAACATAAGTAAGTCCGAAGAATTCTGATATTTGTTATTTAATTACCCAGGTTCATTCTTCCTTTGAAGGGAAAATTTTAAAACATTTCTGTGTATACCAGTGCTAGTCATGCATTAGGATTGGAACTGTGAAACTGCAATGTGTAGATGTGTAGAGTTTGAGGGAAATGCTAGAGAGACATCCCATTTGAGGTGAGCTTGGGAAGCTTGAGTTCCTTTCTTCTGAGGCTCCTTCTCCAATTTGTTGAGAAACTAAGAAAGGCAGGAAGAGATCTGTCTGCTGTTACTAACCGCAGAAATGGCACTTAGAGTGAACAAACCAATTTCACTGTTTATGTAGCAAAGCTTTCTCCTGTCAGAGTGACAGTGCTTTGTGGACACTGACAGCTTGTGCCTCCCGAAATTACCACATGCAGGTGTTGCCGTAGTGTTTGAGGCTACTTTTGTCTTCTCCAGAACCATCTTGCATCTGACAGACAAATGAGTTTTACCCGTGTTCTGTGTGGTGATCTCAGATTTATGTTTAGATTGACTAAAAGCATATCTTTGGGATCAGCTCTGAACACTTGTTTTTATGTATCCATTGTCTTCATTAGTAGGACTAATTAAACAGTTACAACTGTTCTTAAGACTTTGGTTGGCTCAGACTAAAGCATTGCTAGAAAAGCTGGCTGGGGAAATCTGTATCTGTGATGAGTTAGCAGAGC
The DNA here is from genome assembly GCA_013400655.1 of Mystacornis crossleyi. Lineage (NCBI taxonomy): Eukaryota > Metazoa > Chordata > Aves > Passeriformes > Timaliidae > Mystacornis > Mystacornis crossleyi. Next base: position 8,177 of record VYZQ01051580.1, read on the forward strand.
AGTCCTGGCTTTTTGGAGTGAGGGCTGTGGGACTTTTATGATGTAGTTTCTTAATGCCATTTTGTAGCAAACAAAAGCCTAACACCAATATCCTGGATCAGCAACATGTTTTTATGAAAAATATAATATCTAGATGAGGTTCAAGTGTAAATTTCCTAGCTAAGCCTTGTATTTCATAGTCAACACGTAGTGTATATAATATGTGAATACAGAAGGGATTGTACTGGCTTAAATAAAAGGCCAGTCTGTTGTATCAGCATGTTCCTGACGGTAAGCAGTGCTGCCGTTTCCTTAGTTCCTGAGGGAAGAGTGCAAAACAAGGCAAATGTGATGTTAATACTACTTAACTACCTTGCTGCACACTGCTGTAACCTGACAGCTTAAGCTTTTTGTTCTCCCTTTTGATCATGGCTTAAATTTATGCAAGATAACTTCTTATAGTTTCTCTTCCAGACTGATTTCCTAAAATTCTTTCCTTTTGATCTTTGTATATATTGTTTTTTAATCGCTGTCTTACAGTAACTAAAGACTCTACTTTTTCTGTCAAAAAAACTAAACTGCAACTGACTTCTTCATATTTTTCTAGTTCCTCTTTCAAATTTAACCCTAGTAATGGTATACTTCTCACTTTTATTGTTCCTGCAGAGACAGTGTACTGAAATTCCCTGTGATTCATGGGCAGGCATGGATAGTGTCTTCTATTTAGTCCTCACATAACACTCCCACTGAGAGTTTTCCAGTCTAAACTGGTTAAGCAAAGGATTCCTATAATCTCACTTCTAGAGGAGTTGTCATCCTAAATCATCTGTGCTTCTGCATTTAGCAGCTTTCCTTGCTTCTCCAGTCTATTCACCCTTACAAAGCCGTTCTCAAGTGCTAGCAGCCTGTTTTCATTTCAAGTGAGGTGAAAGCTGTCTGGTTTATAGAGGAGCACCCTATTCCTAAAGTTTTTTTCCTTTTTTCAGACCTCATTTTCTTGGTCATCCACTGTGTTATTAGTCTTCAAAAAGTACCTAAATTGCATAAGTTTCACATCTACATTTTGTTTATCATAATAGACAGTACTATCTGATAAACTTCTTGCTTATTATGAAAACATTTTTGGAGTAGAAATAATTCTTTAGTTTGGATAAAAATAGCCTTACTTGTTTTAAAAAAGCTGCAAGTACATTCAGTATGAGAATATTGTGGAAAACTACAGATACTCAAATCTTTCTCGTCAGAAAAATCTGAACCAACCTCTAGAGCTATTCTAATGATGTTCTGCAATGATGGAATGAAAAATTGCTTGGAATAGAAGTCATGCTGTCTCCCGCCTCTTTATTTACCTTTTTTATTTTATTATTGAGAGATAGTGGGTATAATTTGCTATTTTAATAGAATTTCTGGGTTTCATAATAAAAAAGTGTAATCCTTGCCCTGCAGTGTCTTCAAAGGCATTGTTTCCAGAGAGGTGATCTCTACAGTAATACTGAAATAATGTGACCTTGATAAAAATTTTGATGTGCAGCTGTATGGGTTCTGTACGAGGGCACACTGAGGGGCTCCAGCCAGGCTGTGCTGATGTGATTTGTGTCAGAGCAGGCTAGAAACCACAGCTGGTTTATGTTGCCTCTGGAGTACTACACTGCTGGTCCACTCAAGCAGAGCAGAGAGTTGGTGCATCCTCTGCTTCTTGTCTGGCCTGCCTCTAGACTTTATTTCTGCAGAAGAAATAGCAAAGCTGGTTTTTAACGTGGGGCTTTCCAAGCTGTGTGGTTGAGCTATGGCTGGAAGCAAATACAGCAGCAAAATTTTCACGGTGCCCTTGAGCCTTCTTGTTCAGGTGTCACCCACAGTCCTGCTCCTGGGACCAGTGGCAGAAGGGTGGGATTCTTCACTTCTGTTTTGTGCTCTAGATCTTTGTGCTGGCCTTCAGTCACCTTCCCACCTGCTGATAAAACCAAATCAGGAAGAGGCTTAGAGCAGTTTTTCTTCAGAATGGGGTTGTATCAAAGACTTCAGCATGTGGGGGAGGTTGTAAAACTGTGCCAGCAGTAAAACTCTGGGCATCTTTTCTGCATGCAGGTGTCACATTCTGCTGAATATTAGAACAAGAGAGCATTTGTTTAAGAAGAGTTTTGTAGAAAGCTTCCATGTGAAAGCTGTCATTTTTCTGTAACATTTTGAAATTTGATGTAGTGGAAAACGGGAAGTGAACCTCTATGGCTGTGAAAACTTTCTCAAGCATGCTCATTTTTTTAATAAGTTTTTAAGGTTTTATTGACATGTTCAGTTTTAGTTAACTTTATTCCATTTTTCTCACAGTTCATTAGGAATGGCACTCCTTCAACCTAGTAATGTATTTTTCTGCTTCTTGCAGGTAGAGTTTGCAGAATTCTGCATCAGCAGTGGATACCCTGATCTGTAGGAAGACTTTGTGGTACTTAAGCTTGAGAAGGTTTCTTAGAAATAATGGAGTGACAGCCAGATAGCACACAAAATCTCACATATTCCAGACTTCAAGAAGTAAAATTAAAGCTACTGCCAAAAATAACTCCCCAGGAAGGTGGTGTTTCGTTGTACCAGTCCATTTTATTTGCTGGTCACCCGCAGCACGCTGTGGGTGGCCATTCCCTCTGCTCAGCACCCTGGCTTCCTGCACTCAGCCTGTTGTGTACCAGCAGCACGGGGTGTTCTCTGCTCAGCTTTCCCCTGCCCTTCTGTCCTGCAGCTCACACTGGTGGGAACAGGTACCTGCCACAGGCACAGGTCTTTGCACTTGCCTTTATTCAACCTGGTGTCTGCCAGGTGAGGTCCTGGCTCTCATCCCATCCCTCCAGCGTGTGAGTTGTCTTTGCTCCCTGCAGCTGGGTGCTGTCTGTGCCCTTCCTGAAGGCACATTCTATCCTGTTTGCCAGGTTGGTGATGAGGAAGCTAAACAATATTGATTCCAGTGCTGGCCCTGAGAAATGCTGCTCGTAGCTGGTTTGCCAGTTAAACTTCAGGTCATTGAGCTCTCTTTGAACCAGATAACGACTTGGAGCCAATATTCCAACCCCTTTCTAGACTTTCACCAGAACTGTATGTTCATTCCAATGTTAATGTGATGGGAGCTAAGCAGAAACAGTTATTCCATGTGAGTGTTAAAAACTGAGAACTAAAGCCTGAAATAGCAAAGGATCTGTGTTACTTCTCTGTTAAAAGAGTTTGTTCAGCATTTCTGAGAAACCACATCCTTTTAAAATGTCTTGGGTTGGGAACCAGAGTTACTTTCAGAAGACTAGGCAGTTATTCTCAAATAAACATCTCTTTCTTTCAAGGTAGTTGGTGGACTTTTGATGACACAGATTTTGGTAGTTTAGCTGATAATTTCCAGGATTCTTGGGTCACATTTCGTTTGTATTTTCTGCTTCTTTTCAAGGTTTCATATAGTCAGAGGTGCTGTGCATTTTGGTAATGCGCGGTTTTGCGATAACTCCTGCGTGCAGATTTACATAGTGCAGTCATGCATTGTCAGAATAAATCTAGCTCAACTATTGTGTTCCCATGGTCAAAGAGATCTCCTCTTTCCGCTTTTAGGCCAGGCTAAATTGCATCTTGACTTAGAGGTAAATACATGTGGCATTGGTTTTTGCAACTTTATCCTCTTTTTAGCTAAGTTACAAATATATAGCTGGAGAATGTCAGTTGCTGTGTGAGGGTGTTTCGGGAGCTTGGTTTATGGAGCTTGGTTTCACAATTGCAGATACATTGTGCAGTGACATTGGATTCTAATGTAGCTGTCAAACAGGAAAAATAACCTTGACCGGGTCAGTACCTTGGCTTACTGTTGTGCCTAGAGCTGGAGGGGAAGAAACCCAAGAACTGCACAGAACAAAGACCTGATAGAGGAGGGACAATCATAATTGAGATTCAGTGTCATTGTAACTGTAACTGTGTAGTAGGAAATGTATTTTTGAGTTCCTGTCGTTCTTCTACTTTCTGTTGTAATTGCATATTGAGCAATAATCTGTTAGTATTTTAAGGCTCTTTTGTGTATTAATTATATGCGGTAGCATCTGGTAAAACTGAATTATTTTACACTTCTTGCAACACCTTAATTTTTAGGAGCACGACAAGAATAACAGTGAGTACTTTTATCTCCTCATATTGCAGGGAAAATCTTGACTGAAAAAGGATTTTTTTTTTTCCATTTGCTTCTAGATCTTTCAAAGAACAGATTTACTGAAATTCCTCCTGATGTCTGGCTTTTTGCACCACTGGAAACTTTAAATTTGTATCACAACTGCATTAAATCCATTCCAGAATCTATTAAAAACCTGCAAATGCTTACCTACCTTAACATTAGGTGAGTAATGGTGGTTGGTTTTGGTCTTTATATAATTTATCTCATTGGAGAGTTGGCATTTTGCTTCACCAGGTCATTGTCCTTGCAGAGTTTTCTTTGTTTCTGATGTTACGTAGACAGATGGTGTTCAGAAAGTACAGGTATAAAAATTGGCTGCTATCAAGAGGGTAAATTGCTCTGGCTCATTGTGCACATTATTGACATCCACTGCTGTACTGCTCTTTTTAAACTTGGAAGACATATGGTTGGATTTTCTCACAAGAACAGAAGATGGATATGAGCTCTGGCAGGAGAGGGAATCTAAAAAACTCTCCTGACCCTGTTTTCCACGATATTCCTGGTTTCTGATATTGGCTGCATCAAATCCCAAACAGTTTTCTCAGTTAAGAGCTATTTAAATCCTCAAAACCTACTATGTCTCAAAATCTGCAAATATCAGTTCTTACAGTGCTAATTCATGAGTAATGTGCTCTGTCACGTATTTAAAGAGGATTAATATGATACAAAACTGCAGTATTTTCTGAAAGAAGTATGGCCTTTCTTCCTCAGCAGCCCATTTCTCTTTTGGTGGTGTTTGAGTTGCTGAATGCATTTCTTTACACAGAAATGCTGTGTAGTTCCAACTCATCTTTCAAGAGTCAACTCTCCTGATCATCCTGTGCCAAACTGTGCTTTGTCCTCATTTCTGTGCTCCTACCCAAAGACTGTTTTCATGGTCAGGAACATGTGGGCTGTAGTATTGGAGAGCAGGCTAAAATCCTGCCTTCCTAGCTCAGAGTGCTTTGTTACTGGAGAAACCACATGATCTCAAATTCTAATTCGGAATTCAGATGGTGGAAGAAACATATTGTGCATTCCATTAGGAGCAGGCAGCTCCTAAAAAACCCCAAAACCTGAAAAACCAGAGGAAATCTGTGTAAGCGACATGAATGACGCCTTCACTGCCAAGTTCTTATAGTCAGTTCAAGAAAAGTTTACTTGCACCTTAGGTTTTTGCTTCTCATGCCTTCAACCAAAAAAGCCTGGCATATCTGCCTGAAATGTAACATAAAAAGAGACTTAATGCACACCTATATAACTTGTGCATTACTACACACCTATACACAGAACTTATTTGTATTGTTCACTTGGAATTTTACAGAATAAATCCCTTGCTTTTATAGAGAGACTGTGAAAAGGTTCTTTTCATTTTAGGGTGTAATGTTGCAAAAATGTGTTTTTGTTGATTTTGCAGTTCTGTAAACTGTAGTCATGGAGAAGATATTAAAAAACTCAAAGATTTTTAGATTATAAGAACAATGCTCTGAATGCCTGTCAATTAAGCACTAAAACGTCTGTTTTTTTCCTAATGTAGTATGACCACTTAAAAGTTTTCTTTTTTTGTCAAAAATAGAGCTAGTTCTAAATCAACAGCAATTACTAATTTTTATTCATTTGCTTTTATATGTGAAAGTAATTGCTTTCATTTCATACCACATCTGAACAAGCTTGTTTTCCAATGACTTTTTAAAACGTACCTTATTAGAAACACTTTATGTATTTCTGGCAGTGGAAGTCCATCAATGTGGGTAGTTTTTTTCAATATAGATTTAAATCCAGTAGTGGGTAAACAGAGTGTATTTCATGTGTACAAAGCAGGTATACATGCATGCAGCTGGAAAGTGATATACACAGAAGAAAGACATTTTAATTAAGACTTACTTTCCAGACTATTGCTCAGCAAAATAAATAAATGTTTAGGGCATTTTGTGGCTCAGGAGGGACACAACAACATGACATGGGAGGCAATGACCTTATATAAAATTCTGGTTTGGCAGACTGTCAGATCTGGAGGTCCTTCTGAAGGTGTCAGCAGGATAAAAGCAAGTGTCAAACATTATTTCTTTTAACAGATTTCTCTGTACATTTCGATGTTAGATTCTATCCTAGTCCATACTCGTTTCATCAAGTGAAATGGGGATCTAAAATTAACCTACCTGAGATAGGCTGTGTCTGATAAGGAATTTGTGATGGAGATTGTAGATGAAATTGTAATAGGTATAGAAAGTCTTCTGGGATGGCCAAAAAGTTGTACAATATTCATCTCAGACTCCCTGAGCGTTAAAAAAGAGATTATAATCCAGCCTTGCTTGTCCCTTTTCTTACTTTCAAGTCGAAATCTTTTGTCAACGTTGCCAAAATACCTGTTTGATCTTCCACTGAAAGTTCTGGTTGTCAGTAATAACAAGCTGGTCTCCATTCCAGAAGAAATTGGAAAGTTGAGAGATCTAATGGAGTTGGTAAGTACAACTGTGAATCTTAGTACTGAGTAA
>VYZQ01051591.1:11300-21754 GCA_013400655.1 Mystacornis crossleyi
GTAGGTTCATAGTACAGCAAAGGTGGAAGGCTGGAGAACTTCGTTTCCTCTTGGCCCAACACAGCTATGCACTGTATTTCTCTACTGTTCCCATCTGCTACATAAACATTTAATAGCCCACAACCGTGCTGAAAAGCTGATAAATTCTGACACATTGGCCCATTTTCTCACTTAAGACTACAGCATGAAATAGTATATGGTCTTCTCAGTGAGAGAATGCATTCAGGTCCATCCCTATTTTTAAAATGTTTTCAATATAAAATCTTTCAGAGACAAATAGAAACTATTTGTCTTACAGAAACTATTGACCTCACACTCATGATAAAAAAGAAATCAAAACTCCCCAAAACGGCATTGGGATTATTTGCCTGTGAATATTTCTGTCTATTTACAGTAGATCAGAATTAGTAAGAGAGATAGAATGGAGGTTTTATATCATCAATTTAACATTAATTACCTAACTCTCTTTGAGGACATGTAACAAAAAGCCCCCGACATTTGTGTCACAAAGATTATTATAGCATATTGCCAAGTCATAGCATTGCTGCACTGGTTGATAGAATTCAAATTCAAATCCAGGCTAAAGATGCTACAGCTGTCACCCTTGCCCAGAAAAGCCCTCTTAGGTTCAAAAGTTAGCCGTCCTCCTGCCTGCCTCCACCAAATCAGCTCCTGATCCCTGGAGATTACTAATCCTGACTTCTCTGCACATAGTTGACAGGAAGAATAAAGCTATTGTGCCTTCCTAATAATTCAGGCTAATCACATATTTATAAAAGAAAATTAGGAAGAAGTGATTAACTCCTTCCAGTTCAGCCATTGATATATTATAAAGAGGCAGCTGGAATAGCTTTAAAATGTGTTTAAATTTTAACACAGTGTTATAAAATAATAAATGTTTAAATAACTATGTTTTGGTTTAACCTACTTGCCCAATATTGTACAACTGTCACCAAGGAAACATGGAAAGGGGAGGTGACAGAGGCTTGTGTTTTGAATGCATGTAGTCAACCTGAAAATGCAGCTATAATGCATGGCAGGTCCAGTTCAGGTGTCCACCCTTCTGAAGGAAAAGCATGTAGCAAACAATTGAAACAGAAAATTCATGTATTATATGATTCATGTAGGATATGAATTGAATCCCTGCACGTTTGGAAGGATTCCCATCCTTATTTTTTGTGTGTTTTAAAATGCTATGAATTCTAGAGTGATTCTGCACCCAATGCAATACAAAACAAAAAAAATGGCTACTCGTCTTCAGTGTTTGCAATCCCTATGAGTTCAGTATTAACAGAGTACAGGTAGACCTAAAAATGACAAACCAGAAAAGCCTCAAAAAACCCCAGAATCCAGTGAGTTGCCATGGCTTAGACAGAAGCTGCTCCCTCTTCCCTGTGTTCCTGGTATTTCCTGTATCTCCCCCAGAGGTATTGATTCACTCAGGATTTTCTCAAGTTCCCATTCGAAGAGAGGCTGGACAGTGCTCAATGACGACAGTGTGTAACAAAGTCACAGGCACACAGCACCTTTCAAGAAGAAATCAGTACAATTGTGGCCCATGGTATGAAAGGTCCTCTACTAAAGCAGCAGGAAATGGCATATTTAAAGAGAGCAATATGCTAGAAGAAAATTAATTACTGAAACCACCCTCATATTGTCCTGTCCCTAACAGCAAGCAATTTAAAACAGTGTCTTCTCTGCAGCAACACCTTTAAAAATAAAGTGATATGCATATTTTTGTTTTTGCTGAAAATCTTTACTTCTATCAGGCACCACACACCATGAATATTGTCAAAAACTAGTAACTTTTAGATTCTTCCCTATATTCTGACAATCTGTTCATCCAGGAAAGAAATGATGAAAACTTTACTAATTCTTTGAATATTAACATTTTATCTTAGTCAAAAATCGAATGAAAATACAATATTTCTATGGAAATCCCAGTATGTTTCAGGCACTTTCTTCCCCTTGACCCAACTTCATCTTTATTTCAGCTTCACTATTGAAACTGTTATTTAGGAGAGTGGGAAAGCAGGAAAGACAGACAGCCAAAAAAGACAGAGAGCCCAATCATATTTAGAATTTCTGCTCATAGCAAGGGAGAGCAGAGGTGGGTGCAAACACAGGGCCCTATTGGCAAGGGTAGGATGTTTGCATGGCATGAGGAACTGCAGATTCAAATCCTTACATTTTGAAATGTTTCCATTTCACACTGCATTAGCAGAAATGTGTTCATATCTTTAAAAATGTACTGAAATTTCTGATTTTCAGTCTAATTTTAGAATAAAATTTGCAGGACTATATTTCATCCTACCTGTTTTATCACTGGCCAGAGTTATAGCACTTCTCTGGTAGTGCTTAAGAGAGAAACACAAGGCCTTGAGACTCTACATCTGAATCAGGATATATTTTATCTGGAAAACCTATGTATTTCCAATGAATGCTAAAATCAGTGGGAAAAAAAAAAAACAGATAGCACTCTAATGCATTTTAGCCAGCAGAAATAAATCTTATTTGTTTATCCTGAGCAGTCAATGGGTTAAAAAACTAGTTCAGCACTATTTACCGCTCATTCTGACACCATCTGAAGAATGGATTGTTTCTTTCATTTCTTGTCCTTTTTCAGTCATCTCAGAAGGCTGAATTCCTGTGTGAATGTTTTCTTCCTTCTCTCTCCTCTTTGCTTCTCTCTCTTTGCATACAGTCATGCAGAATGCATGTCATCCATCTAGTGAGTTGTTTGGTCAGAGACATTAATGGCTTTAAACTGTAAGAGAGTAGGTTTAGATTAGATATTAGAAAGATATTCTTTACTCAGAGGGTGGTGAAGCACTGGAACAGGTTGACCAGAGAAGCTGTGGGTGCCCCATCCCTAGAAGAGTTCAAGGCCAGGCTAGATGGGGCTCTGAGCAACCTGGTCTAGTGAAAAGTGTTCCTACCTGTGGCAGAGGGCTTGAAAGTAGATGAACTTTAAAGTCCCTTCCCACCCAAACCATTCCATGATTCTATAATTTCCAAAGAAAATAAAAGACATTCCAAAACAAAATATGAAAACTAGAAGCTTACAGTGACCTCTTAGTATGAATGAGCAGGAGAAGAAAATGAATGTTGAGGAAAAAATGTCTTGTTTACAAACATTTATCTTCAATTATTAAGTATTTATGGAGGAAAATAGCCGTAGATACATGATTGGCAAATTGGCTTATGTTTAAATAATGTGTCTAAAGTTTGACTGAGCATGGAAGTTCATCTTTAAATAAACAAATGGTACCATAATGTTACAGTCATGAAATATAAACAAGCTGCAGTCATGGTATCTGCCTGCCACACTAAAGTTGTACAGAAGCATCCGAGTTTCCTTAAGCTCTTTCAGTGAACTGTGAAGAGGTTTGTATCAAGGAAAGTCACTGAAGTGTGCTACACTCACAGCTTTTCCTTTCAGTACATCTCAGTACCCAAGCCTGTTTGTGAACTGAGGTTGCTGGAAATGGAAATAAAGGAGTATTTCCTAATGTTACCTGAAAACCAGGTAACTTTATCTCTCCAAACATTTCAGATCTTCAGCACTCATCATGGAATCACACATAACGTGTCTCATATGCAATACCCTCTTTGAGGCTCAGGAGACAGTGGCAGAAACAGGCAGGTGAGCAGGGAGTTTTGTTTGGCTGATTTGCTGAGTTTGTCTGTTGCTGAGCCCGTTATTACAGTGTGAACTGCTGGCAGCTGTCCATCTGTCTGGTCCCCATCCTTCATGGTAGCACATTTGCACTGCCAAGGATCTCACCCCTCTTTCGCTGTTATGAGGACTGATAGTCACAAGCGGATTTTCTATTTGCTTTTTGGGGAAGTCAGTTTAGAAAGGTGGTGCGTGTAAATCTGAAAAGATTTGGACTTGGCAACTGAGTTGAGAAAAATATTCTAGAATAAATGGAATTAATGTCTGTTAGCCCACAACCAGATTTGTCCTGTGACCAAAAGGTTGATAGGGAAAGCTGCAGACATTCTTCAAAGGATAAATATTACTTGCACACTCAGAAATCTAGGACTTGGGAAAGAACTCGATTCTGCTTCCTCACATGTCCTCTTCTCCTCTTCTAAACCTTGCTCCTGTAGCAGATGGGTTTAGCTTTCCTGAGGGGCACAGCTGCAGCTGGTTGCACAGGGACAAGCTGCCTCATGGCCAGTGTAGGCCATCGAGAGCTCAGTGGAGTAAGCAACTGACCCTGAACCCAGTATTTAAATCAGACATAAAGCAGAGTACTCTTGCCAGTCTCACTGAACAGTAGGCTTGTGTTCTCAATAGGCTGAAGCTCCCCAATCATAATTTTATACATAATTTTAAAAAGAGCCGTAAGAAGCTGTTTCTTTATCAGTTCTCTTTTTTTTTTCTTTTCTTTTTTTCAATTCATAATGTGTGAAGAGCATATCTACCACTTTGGGAAATTGCATGAAAAAATACATTTGTAAAAGCAAGAGAAATTCTACCAAAGGTGATGAAAATGAGGAGACATTCTCCACCAGGGCAAACAGGGTACCACTAGTGAATAGTCCATGTCCATCTATCCATTCTTGGACAGCCTTCCTGGAGTGTCCAGTTTACAGTGCACAGAACGTCTGACTCATCATTCTTTTATATTTTGTGAAGTTTTCTCCACACGTATGAACAGGGAGTGAATGCTACCAACCCAGTATTACCTACCTGCTTATGTCCATGGCAGTCCAATGCTTTGTTCTGGGCAACGATGAATGATTCGAAAGTGTCAAGAACATGAGGAGTCAGATCTGAAGCATTTGAAGGACTTATCAGAGCATATTGCAAACAATGGAGTGTGCTGTGGAAAACATTTTTAGCTTGGGGAATGCAGATGAGAAAACATAGGGATCGAGCAATTAAAAGCCTTGAGTCCCCCCTCCCACCTCCAGCATATGGCAGGAAATTGGACCAGAATCAAGTGATGTCTCTCCTTGGTGGAGTCTGACTTCTGACCTCTAAGACAATGGAGTCACAAGCTATCCTGAGGCTTGATTGAGAAGCCACTTCAACATTTCCATAAGTCATTCTGCCATTGCAGATCTGTCACAATTTTGTCATAAAGTTTGCAGAATTCTGTTGACATTGTGTCATCTCAATAAATGCAAAGGGAAAAAAAATGAGTCGGGGCAGGTGCGAGCACAGATTTCAAGTCTAATGCGTGGGCTGCTGCATGTCTTCTGACATAATCTAGGCTCTCATACTTGATGTTTTTCTGGAGCCGTGGTGAACTCTTCCATCCTTTAAAGCGATCAACCTCATTTGACTAATTTGAGAAGAAAAAAAAGAAAGAAAAACACTTCACTTCCCCTCTCAAAGCATCCTCGGCCAACTTGGATCTTTAAAAAAAGTAACTTAACGATTTGGGGCCTGGTTGTCATTTACATGAAGGTCACTTCACACTGATCTGGCTGTGTAAATGGGCCATAAGTTACTTCTACACCCACTTGAAAGACCTCTTGTGCTTGCCAGAATGATGTAAAATAGCCTCAATATAAGTGAGAATTCAGGCTCTTATTTTTAAAGCACTATCTCTTTATGGCAATGCATCAGTCAAGCACATTATATTCCACTCATTATCCTAATGGAAGCCTCCAGCATGCAGAAGGCAAACAAAATGGCCACTGACAGCATTACAGCAACCAGGACAGGCATATTCCACTGCAGAAGGAACCATAGCTTCCAAAATACCTAAACAACCCACCAGTTTTTAACACCTAACTCTATTGACTACTTGCTTGAACACATCATCACACTGGTAATTTCAGGCCTTTTATCACAGGAAGGTGCAACCAACCAAGATGCAAGACATCTGCTAGCATGGTCAGACCTTTCCATGACTGCAGCCTTAGTGATTGTGCTTCTCTTGTGCTTGGTCCAGCTTTGGTGGGATGGTATTTGTGCAACCAAGTTGACCAGCACGTGAGTTACTGGCAGTTGCAGCTACGGCAGTTAACAGCTGGGTCTACAGCTGAGAGGCTGTTCATGCCCTTCTGTACACCAGCAGCTCGGTGCTCTGTGGCTGTTTGCACAGAGGCCTTGCCAACTGTGGTGGTGCCTTTGGATTAATGGTTAATAGGAGCCAAGTTGAAATTATTTGTATCAAATGGGCTAATGAGTAAGCAGCAAACAGGAAGAAACTTTAGAAACGCTGGAACTGGTGAGATTTCACACCAACATGAATGGGTTTCGTTGCTTTTTACTTTATCCTTCAGTCATCCATCGGTTGCACTTGAAGAGAGATTTAATATTCTTTGTAGAAGTTGCAATTTTGACCTGAATGCTTTGTGCAAGAAACAGAATGAGGTTAGTTAGGAATGAAATACAAGTGGCAAGAATTGAGAAGATAATTTGTTTATGTAGAGTTTGGTGGCTTTATTGCATTTAAATGCACTCTAAACCCCAAAGAGAGCTCAAAGGGGTTAGAAACAGAGAGCTCAAACTGAATTGTGTGAAACATAATTTGAGCCCAGTCCAGACTTCAGTTTTGTGGGCCCTGGGAGAGCTAACACATTCAAATCCCCAGGCAGATGCCTCCCAAATCTCCATCACTAATCCCCTAGAAGCCTTCTGTTATTCTCTCATCTCCATCAGGCTGAAACAAACCTCCTCACCTTTGTGTAGCTCCCAAAGCAGGAAAACTCAAATTGTCTCTTAACTTTTGGAAGGAGATGGCAAAAACAAAATCTACATTAACTAGTTTTAACCAGTGTCTACTACTCCCACTTGTGAATCATTTCAGTTAATGATATGGTATTTAATAAAAATATTCCATTTAATACCACCATTTTAAAACTAAAAATTTCTATTAAAAGGCACAGACAAAAAGCCAATTTTTTCCTCACATGCACCTCAACAATTATGCATTTGACCTTCATTCCCCTTATTCTTATTTTAAGGTCTCTTATTTATCTCCCTAAGCAGTGGGCTTGTATAATTCAGGTCCCTTTCCCTTACAAGTTGTTATCAATCAGGGATTTGTAATTTTGACTTGGACCTCCTGATACACAAAGTATGAAAAAGATGCACATATTACTGCACCACCAAAGTATGAGCATTAATACCTTGGAATATTCTTAGATATTTCTTTAAGACAAGATGGGAGCTGCCTGACAGCTGGGAACTTTCAAGAGCCCGTGTTGCATCCTGTGGCCCTTGAGGCTCCAGGTTTCTGCTACATGACCAAGAGCTGACTGGGGTCAGCGTGAGGCTGCTGGGCAAACTGAGAGAGGAGACATCCCAGGGACTACCTCTGCAGCTTTCCCAGTCCTGCTCCCCAGTGCTCCCAGTGCTGCAATGGCCTGTATCAGCTTCAACGTGTGGGCAACTTCCAGCATCTTACACCAGCCCTGCTCTCTGAACAGTATTTACATCACAGCTCCCAGCTTAGAGCTATGACTTGTAAAATGCAGGTTGTAGGGTAGGAAACTTTAAGGACCTGTGTCCTCAGCCTGCCAGGAAACTATTCTTTGTGCAGTCTTCTTTGTGTCAGTGTAGATTGGCACGTCCAGAAATGACAATCATGAAAGTCCAGCAGGCAAACAGAAATAGCAATGCATGAATTGTCATAAATGACATCACAACAGCACATGCTGAACATCACGTCATCAAAGACGCACTTTCTTCCACTTCTTATATATGCTGAAAGTCCAAAGCCAACTCTAATGCCAAGAAGTGTTTTTCTTTAGAACTGCTTTTATATTTGAACAAGAACAGTTGTTGGAGTAAAATGTTCTGCTTGCGTTTGTCAGGACAAAATCTAATTTCTCATCTGGGGTAATAGGGGGACTTTTAGTTCAAAGGCTGGAAGGGAATATGCAGTGATTTAACCAAACTGCCCCAAAATGTAGCTCTCTAAGGAATGTGTTGTCCTTTCTTTCCCTTGTCTAAAGAAAAACTGCTGTTGCACTGCATATTTCATCAGTGTTTCGCAAATTTGACATATTTTATTTCAACCTCATCCAGGCACCTTCCTGCCCATCACAACACTCTTCTCACAAGAACAATACAAATTTTGACTGAAAAAAGATCACCCTGAGGTGACTACTTGTGTTTTGTTAATAGCCATGTCGAATGGTTAATGCACGTAGACAATAAAGTTACTTTCTATTGCCCAGCTCCTAGCAGAAGGACAGGTACTTCCACTACTTCTCCTCTTCTGTGTCTCCCTGACATTCCCTGAAATGCTCAAGAAATTCCATGTCCAAATGAAAGTGCCAAGTGAGGGAAAAGAAGGTAGGAGATAACCCAAGAAGAAAATACGACAATAATAATACAAGAACTGAAGGCATCTGATCAGTGTCTGGGCAGTGACCCTGGGAGAGGTGTAATAGATTGATCTGGTTCTGCTCTGAAATACAGATTTCACTGGTCTCATATATCCCATTGGTCAAAATGACAAAGTTTGACAAAGTTTGTGCTGTGTCTAGAAAGGGTGCTGGAGTCTTCTGTTCTGACTTTTCTCTTTTGATGTCCTTTCCACAGACACAAAGAAAGAAGGGAACAGAAAATATCAGTGCTGGGAATGCCTATTGTTCAGAATTATGAGAAAAACTTCAGAAAGCAAGATGGGGTGGGACACATGGAGCTTGTGTTCCAGAATAGAACCAGTGTCACCCTTTCCTCCCTCCCTAGCAGGACCACAAAAATGGCCTCAGCTGGCCCTGCTCAGATACAGAACTTCTGGAAGCAACAAGCAGCCCTGAACACTTCTTGCCTTTATATAAATGAAAACCAAAACTAGAGATATTTTTTAAAATGTTGACTGAAAGTGCAACATCACCTTCTTCTCCTTTTGGCTGAGAGGTCCCATGAACAAGCCTCAGTTCTTTTCTGGGACGGGATACAGAGACAGATATGCCCCTCCAGCTTTTTTTCAAATATCCAGAGGATATTTCAAAAACACAATTTTCTTTTCTCACCCTGATTTCCTCACCTGTTTTCCAAATCTGGGACTCCAAATCAGCTTATTCCAAGGAAACGGAGGTCTGATTTTACTGACAGTTTTCTCTTACTCAATTTACCGGCTGCTGCTATCTCTGTTATTGTTTCCATTCCTGTTTTTCAATCAAACACCCAAACATCCAGCCTCCCAAGAACATACCACTCCAGTTTCACTTACTGTCATGACTTAATAAGCTCCAGCTCCAAAAGGTGTTTTTCTCATGAGATTTTTTTGAATCAAATAAGTGTCTTCTTTCTTGCTAGTACTGGCATGATTTGTAACTTCACCTGTCATAGTTCAAACTAAGGGGCATTATCTCTCTGCACAAACAGAAACCTAGAAAAAAAGTCAGGCTCCAGCCCTCTGCTATTCATGCAGCAGCTAGGACCATCACCCAGCCAGGAATTAGCAGCAGATTGCACAAAACAGCAAGGAATAAAGTTAGTGCTGATCACAGCAAATTCTGATGCCAATAAAAAATAAGGAACAGGGCATATCCTCATCACTTCCTAGGTGAGAAGTGCCAGCTATCACTAAGATCTCACTGGAGGACATTACACCCTATTTTGCCTCTTATTCTGTGCTTTCTGCCCACTGTTCCTCCATTCCTCCTTTTGGACAGGCTAGGCTAGGCTAGGCTAGGCTGGGCTAGGCTAGGATAGGATAGGATAGAACAAGACAGGTCTCATAGCCAATTAAACCCTGTTATTTATGCCACAGTGCCTATGAACTTGGCAGTCTTTCTGCTGGTAAATAGACAAGTTGTTAAATGACTCTTTTCTTCCATAAAGGTTAGTCATAGGTGGACAAAGGTGAGTTAATTCTAATATTGGCCTCTGAGTTACACATGCCATGCACATACACATGCACAAAAATCCTCATTATTAAATCACAAAGCAATTAAAAAATTAAAAATTTCATAAGACCCCACATAAAAGAAATACAAGTGTTTAATGATGGATTATAAAGTGAAAGAGAGGAAAAAGTAAAAGCTCAGCTGTCTCAGGGGCTTCCCTTGCAGCCTGTGATACTGATTTCTGTCTTCACCCTCACACAAGCCGCAAGAGCTAATAAATTCCTGGCTCCCCTGCCTGGGAGCCAAGGCCGATTAATATCTGCCTACCTTGTTACCTAATTCATTATGGAATAGCAGTTAATTTGATTTGATATTATTTTAANTCCTGATACTAGTGTTTGAGGGGCAGCAGTACATGAAGGCAATGTGGGATAAATGCTGCATCTCACAGGAACTTGTGTTACTTGCTCCTGGCATGGATGATGCCAGTCTGGCCAGCAGGAAAGGGTGGATGAATTTTGCAAGCAGTGGGAGCTGCCTTTTTTTACGGTCATTACTTCTGACCACTTCAAGAGATACCAACTTCGGTATTACATTCCTACTGAGAAATCAAGTGTCAGGCTGCTCTTTTCTCTTGGTTATAGCAAATACCTAAGAGACAGAGAACAGAAAGGACAACA
>VYZQ01051604.1:0-10743 GCA_013400655.1 Mystacornis crossleyi
GCGGAGACCCCACTGCAACAGATTTTTGATATGACGCCTGAAAAGAAGCAGGTATACATACAACAGGGCAAATATTTCAGGCTCTAAAGGAGAAGGATGATGACAGCTTCTTCTGTTTGGTATTTTTTAACTGAATTTAAGCAGCATCACACTAACAAATTTGGAGAACAGGTACCACCAAAATAATACTAAGAAGTTCTGAAATAAATAAAAAGTCCTCTGAATTAAAGGGTACTATAATATCTATGTTTCAGGGTCATTGACAGTAGTTGTGAAAAAAAGACTGTATTAGGAAAACAGTCAATGCTTGTATTTCTAAATTACACTGACAGATTCTTTTCTAAGTTTGAAAATATTTTATCAAATATTATATATTTTATGTCTGTGTATGTGTATGTAACTAATGTATTATATATGCCTACTTGTATATATACTAAATGTAAATATATGACATATATATATATACACATTTACATATTTTATGCGCTGGAGGTCAATGATACATAATAGCTATAATTTCAGAGTTTGTTCTGAGAGGCACTTCTTAATAACTTCCTAAAGCAAAGACAAAATTAACAAACCAAACTATTCACATTATATACCAGAATCAGATAATTAAAGCATTCTGAACTAACAGTACCACAATGTACTCCTACCATGGTTTCCAAAGGAGCTCTCATTCTTAGTCTAGATACTCGACATTACCTTTAACACACTCACCTAACTAACTGTTGTGAGTAGACTTTTTTGAGGTCTGGTGTTACTTCAGCGTTGGCCTGCAGTTATGACTCTGCCGATTTGGATGAATCCAGAATAATGTGCCTGCCTCCTATGCAATTAAATTCATGGTTCACCTACTCTTTATTCATATTTTTAAGTCTTACATTCTGGATATTAACGGGTGATAAGCAGAAGTGAACAGAATTACTGTCCTAAGAAATTGCAATGAAATACCACCTGATTTTTTTTTTTTTTTTTTTTTAATTCTTACCGGGTGATCTGCTTAAAACAGTGACCTTGTCAATTGGACCAGCTAGCAGGAGCAGGCCTATATAGGCTGCACTAGAAACTTCCATATGTTATTTCCTGTAATTATTTAGAAAAGTATTTTTTTCAAATCAGATATTGTAGAAGTGAGAATATTTCCACAAACTGATAACTGTATTTTTGTGGAATCATGCAACTTGTTACACAAAAACCCCAAAACACATTCCTTACTTTTGGTAGACCATCTATCTATTATTTCTGGTTTTAATGAGGGAGTTGTGCTTGCGAAAAAGTCATGCTAACCGAGTCTTACTTGGTAGTTAGTAAAGCTAAATTCATATTCAAAAGAGATTAATGAAGGTTGTATACTGTAGTCATTAGATCTTCACTTTTTTCCACTGTGTGATTAATTTACAAGCAAAATCAAGTTGTTCTCAGTTTAATGTTTAGAATTTTGAAAGAGAATATAAACCCTCTGTTTCATATTCTGGAAGGGGTACTGCAACTGTCATTTAAAGTAGCCATTTTGGCGCTTATATGTTGCGCTGCATGTGGTTGTGGCTGCTGTGCCCACACCCACAAATTCCCCATGGATTACCACTCAGGGCTCTGGAGTCTAACATCGTGGTCACTGCGATTTCCCGTGCTTCCCCGGGAACGGCTTTTTGCATGTTGTTCTGTTATAGGTTCAAAGGTTACCCCACCCAGTTTTATATATACCCTCATGTTTATGCATATCCATTATGGAATATGTATGATCTCTGGAAAATTCTGTTACACTCGGTGTTCGATTTGTTCATTCAAATGGCACCCTCCCCTGAGTTTGTCCCACTGGATGCTCTCCCTGTCACTTCAGAATTTACAAACTCTATTGGTTTTAACCTTTTATCCCGCCCCTTTTGGCTCCCATACAAAAGGGAGTGGGGGGGGGCAGGTGCTACATGCGGCCGGGCGTGTTCATTCTGCTTTGTTCGTTTTTACAAGTGAAAGTTCTCATGCCACAGAGAGCCCTTCTCTGTCCCTTGCCTTTACCAGCTCTGCTTTAACATCGGTTTGCAGTCTGCTCCCTGCGAGGGAGAGCCAGCACGTTCTGTTACTTTTGTAACAGGTTTGCGTCAGCCACGGCTGTAACAGGGGTCCACTCCGGGACACCTCCGACAGTCACACGCTTGTGCAGGCTCCGGGCAATCTGTATCCCGCGTCGCTTATAGACGAGCTACTATAGGCTGGGGTTCTTCTTAATCTTGCCACACGTAGTCAGCTGAGATGACAGGAACAGAAAGCAGCCAGTTGTATTTTATTGCTAAGATAGGTCAAAAGAAACAGATCTATAAAACAAAAAGCTTCCTTTCTCCTTAACTGTGGCCATAACTGAGTTGTTTAAGTGCTTGAAGTAATTTATTCCTGATGAGAAAAAGTTTTTGTCAGGGAGAAGTACTTTCTGAGTTTTATGTTTTTTTGCATGGAGAAATATTAATTAATCTACTTTTCTTCTTCGTGTTTTGTGTTCATAATAATTTGATACCCCCTCATAAAAGCCAGAGTGTCAGTCTTGCTTCATTAAGCTCTACTATACTTCTCTATTTTGCTTTAGATTTTGCACAGTCCATATAGAATATCTTCAACTTTAGAACTTTCAAAGTTCTTGTTCCTTGTCTTATGCAGCAAAAAAGGCCCAGCACCATTCCCCTATACAATACCTAGCCTCATCTAAAGAATAACTTTTCTAAGAAAGCCCAGAAGTAATTTAGCACCTAGTTTAACCAACTAATTTAGAATCTGCTTCTGTGTAGAAAAAGTTGATAGCAATGGTTATATTCTGTTTTCCTGACCTAGCTAGCTTTGTTCAAACTCTTTCCAGGGCATGGTGACAGTCAAATCTCATTTAAACTTTCATATTCTCTTTTTTTTCCCCAGAAATAAGAGACTCTTCTGTAATGATGAGGTAGTCTGCTAATTTTTTCAATTTCCGTATCTGGAGGATTCCTGTTGGGATTACAACCATCTTCCTGCTGGCAAAAGTCTTTATAAATTAATAGCTGGTTATGAATAGACAGATTGAGCAGTCTGTAATGGTTTAAATGCTTGAAGATTAGCTCTAATTATATGTGGCATATTAGGATATTATAGATTAATGTTGCTAGTGACTAGCAGCAGTTTTATTGCAGATTAAAAGGCAACTTAGCTTTTACCGTTCGATTCAATGTCTTAGAAATTTATCGAGAAGTTGAGAAAGAAACTGTTAAAAAATCCAAAGAAATAGTAATTAATAAGCATTGAATAGTTCCTCAGTTTTAGATGGTGGTTCTACACCTATGCGTGCAAGATTTTGTATGCAGCGGTACACATAAGGTATGTGACTGGGTCTGAAAAACTGGTATCACAAAGTGCCTTTATACCTGAGTTTAAAATATCTCTTGAATAACAACTATTTATTACTCTAGCAGCACAGAACTGAACCCTGTGATGAATATATCTAAACAGCAGTGAGATAAAAGGATTAGGTACTGCCTAGCAGTGGACCAGTTACCAACTCATTTTGGACCACTGAAGTCACCAAAGCATTCCTGTTCTACTGTAATTTTCACTTGCTGTCTACTAACGTCCCTTTGGTTTACATTGTGTAAAACACGAGTGGCCTGATGCCACTGCAATGTAATGTATAGAGAATGAAAATTGCTACTACATTAGCTAAATAACAGCATTCTCATATAGACGCCATAGCCCCATCCAGTCAAAGATTCACTGTGTGCACCCAAAGAAAATAACATTGCCACCCTAAAATTATGTGTACAAGCAGAAAAATGAGAAGTTTAATTGTGAGCCAATTTCAACTATCTTAAAGCAATTTTTTTTTTTAGTAGCCTATCACATGGTTACTTACTCAATGGTTTTTTATCTTACAATTTAGAACAACAACAACTTAGGTAGGAAAGTGGCAGCTGATGTAACTTTTACAATGATGTAAAGCTGAGAGGTAGTACCTGAATCAATTCCACTATTGATATTTATGGATTTAGGATCAGGAGTTTTATTACTATGATATTCAGTGAAATTCAGTATTAGCTCATGTTTCACAAATGCTGAAGGAAGAAGGCTCATTTTATTATCAATTTCCCTGTTCCCTAGAAATAAATCATAATTGCTTGTCTTTGTATCCGGAGACTAAACTCAGTCTCTTTGTGGCTCACAGAGAAAACTGACATTTCTTACTTTTCCCAAGGTTAGCCTAACATTAATTAAAACATCTCACTGTACTTTTATCTCCTATGCTGCTTCTTTTGTGGACATTATGCTATCTTTAATATACTGAAAATTAATATATTTAAATGTCATACCCGAGAAAATGAGTACATGTCAAGACCCCTGAACATGTACAGCAGATTCAAAAATGTACGAACAGGATTTAATTTGCAAAGATCTGATTATTTATATTTTACAGCATTTTCACTGCATGACATGGTATAGGAGAATTAATAATGTCTTTTCTTAATAGTTTCAGTGGTTAATAATGATCTATATCAGCTATATGCTACCACTTTAAGTGACAAGAACCATCATGAATTTAGTTGCTATACTCAGATACATAATTTGTCTCTAATATCAAATGGCAGGGACAAAGAAGTGGTAAGGCAGATAGGAAGAAGAGAAAACTTGAGAACTCGTAATCGCTACCTCATGGTGAAGGGAGGCTGAAACCAGAGATAAACCTGGGAAATCATGTCCTTCTTCCAAATTATAGCCAAGAGACATTCAGGGCCAAAGTGAGATTGAAAGTCAGCATGTGCTTCTTACCCCCTACTTCTATCTAGAAAGGCAGAAATCAGAAATGTGAATAAGGTAACCATGAGCACACCAGTTTTAGAAGTGTGTTTTGGAAGTGCATGAACTCACTGTGATACTAGTTAAATTATTCAGACTTCCAAAGAGGCTTGAAAACTACCAGGGGCTGTGGTTACACATAGGGTGCAGATACTGCTAAGCTTTTTCCGCTCTACTGGTCTCAAAGCCTTCTTGCTGAAATTTTCTCTGCAGAGCAGTACATAAAATATTATGCATTTTAAGTATTTTTACTGGTTAAAGACATGAGCATATCTTGATTCTTTATTCCGACTGGCAGAAAAATGGGGACAGACTTCTTCATATCTGACCCTCCAGCCATAAATTTCATATGAAATTCAGTATCTCATTTTCAGGCTAAATGGCAATTTATAGTTGCAGCTGTTTTTTTTTTTGAATAACATGATTAAAACTGAGTAATTACTTTCATATTTTTTTCTCTAGTGAAACCATGTGCTAGGACAGTGACAGTAAGAGTAAATTAGCAGAAACTTCTTCCCTTTGTCCCTTCCTTTACCTCATCACCACCATTTGAAATAATCTTCCTTTCTCTTTATCGCTTGCCTCTGAAGACTATTTCTTTTTTTTCAATTTGTCAGTGATCAGAGAATCTGACCAAAGCATACTGGACATCCTTTCCCATCACTAGCTGATAAGTAAATGAAAGGTATAGCCAGCACATAACAATGAAATCATGCCATAAGGAAAAGTGATAAGTAGGTTTCTTAAGTAACAAGCTCCATACACAAAATTCTGGATCCATGACAGAAAATCTATCATAAAATTTAATAGAATATTTTTATTCTTTGATAAATTCCAATGCAGTAGAATACTGTCATTGGCTAAAGCTTTCCCAGTGTTAAATAAATATCATAGCAATGCAAAAGATTTTTGTCAAAAATTGTTTTTTGTCAAATGAATGCTGTGAAAAAGATGAAACAAGTGTTTCAGCAAAAGATCTGTTTCACTGAAATGATTTCAAAATGCTATATGAAATGAAGATACTATTTTTGTTCAAATGCAACAATCCAAAAACCGGCACATCGTTCTCTGTTTTGCGTTCTTTTTCATAATTAAAGCACCTCTCTTCTTAGACTTATCATATTGGATACATAGCCCAGTAAATGCCTCCTTTCATTAGGTGAAGAGATATTTTGTGAGGTAATTCCAAAATTATGTAAGTGCATGAGAAAAAGACAAACGTCTTGACTAGTTTGCTGTGGTTAATTAATTGAGCATGAGATTAAGTCTGTGTTTCTTATAAATTAATATTTTTCATGTTTTCAGGGATGTTATTGTAACTGTGACTTATTAGTAACTTAGATCCTGTACTTCATGACACATTTACTATAAACCATGTGAAAATAATGGTTCTGCTTCTTGTGAAAACATCTTATTTAATCCCAGACTTTAGATTAGTTGCCTGCAAGTGTTTTGAACAAAATTCTGCACCATAAAGACGAGGTAGGTGATTTATGTATGGTGATTTAATAATGATTCTCGACGTTTTATTTAAACAAAAGCGCAATCCTCTGCTGTGAAGTGAAAAAGCATTTTGATTACAATTTTTTTTAAATTGTGTTTCCTTTAATGAATAAAACAGCAAACCCAGAGAGCAACTCCAAGCTCTTTCTATGTGTTACACTGCGTAAACTGCAGTCTGTAAAATTTCTTATCATGTAACATATTGTATCATGAAACTTAGTTTCTTGTGGAAAAAAAAAAAAACCGCTTTGTTTTGTTTCCATGTTAGGATCTGAAAGTATTAAGTATTGTTCCAAAGTCACATAGCATTCGTCATATATCTAGTCTTTAGAGCCTTGATTTATAAATCAAACCACTGAACACTGTAAGAATAATGTACAATATTCTTATACATCTACATGATTCACATGCCTTAATTTTGCAGAGGCTGTGTTGTGTATGTGCACTCATTTTGAATATTTAGATTCCAAAAATTCTGAAGGTGTTTTTACTACTTTAACTATAGCAGGAGAATAATTCAGTGAATACTAATAATAATTCAAATAGTAAAAATCCTACTGGGATATACTCTTCATTTTATATGTGATCAGATTTTGAGCCCATTGAGAAATGCTGCTATGTTTCACCCAAAACGGTGTGTTCAAATGTCTATTTGATTATAATTGCAACTGAGTGACTTAAGTGCTTGAACTCAGTCAGCTATTTATTTTTACATCCAAAATCAGTCTTGCAAGCAACTAGCACTTGAAAATATTAACATTATAAATTAACTCAAGCATCATAAAGTCCCTCCTTGTAGAAAGGCTTCTTAAAGGCATTTGTCATTTAGAAATTTACCCGGCACATTTTATTAGTAGTAATTTATGTTTACCAGGGTAAACTGAAAGGATAGTTTTACTACACAACATTTAACTTAGTGAAGTAAAATGGCAGTTTCATATTCTCTGTGTGTTGACACAGTTTACATGAGTCCAGCAAAGACTGATCACATTTGGGTCCAGAAAAAAAGCAAGGAACAAGTGGCAATTTGGAAGAACTTGGTAAATAACCTGTACCCTAGGTAAATTATTAGTGTACAATTAAGAATGAGTATAATATTTATGTCTTTGTCTCTAAATCTGCTTTCTTTCCTCACAGTTTGGAAATTTTTACTATCTCTGACAAATTATATCCTAGACTTTATTTTGCTCACTGAAATATTAATATTTCTAATACAAATTTCCTAGAGTTTTTAAAATTTCAGATGTTGAAAAATGCCCTCTCCCTCTCCTCTCCGACCCGACACAACCCTGCCCGACCGTGCCCAACCCCGCCCTCCCCTGCCCTTCCCTGCCCTGCCCTCCCTTTTCTCCTTTTTCCCTTCTCCGCTTCCTTTTCCCTTTTCCATTCTCCTTCCCCTTCCCCTTACCTTTTCCTTTCCCTCTGCCTTTCCCCTTCACCTTTCGCTCCCTTCCCTTCCCTTTTCCCATAGAGTGACATGAGCTATTGTTCAAACAATAAGAACCAGAGGTACCAAAGAAAGTTACATCTCAACTTTGCCGAGTAGAGCAGGACTGCAGACTCTGAGGCTTCTGCCGAAAGGGACATCAAAGACCGGAACAGTAAGGATCTGAAGCCCTCAAGTTCCATCTGTCTAATCGAAGATCAGTTTCTTCAAGTATCTGACCTTCCTGAGAAGACTAAATTGTAACCTTTGGTCAAAACCACTCTGCAGAAACACTAAGCCAGAAAGTTGGACGGTCTCTTATGGGAGACAGAAATCAATTCTCTAATCAATGATAGAAAATAACGTAAATCATATTATAGTTAATTTTAAGGATACTAAAGCACTGGAATATACACTCTCAGTTTTTCCTTGGTTTAAATTTTTTCTATAATTCCAAGGTCAGTAGGGTGGCTAATCCATCTGAACTTGACCATGTGTTCCTAAAACTGTAGAATAACCTTCGCAGGGACCTACTGGGATTTTGTGTATTGCATAATATTTTTGTGAGAATTCTCAATGATGTAGACCAGAAGTAGTCTTGCAAGAACCTGTTAATTTTTACTTTAGTAGAATGTTATTAGAAAATATAACACAGCAGCATTGCAGCATCTTGCATTTCTCAACACTTTAACTGAGACATAAAACATAGATAAGAATGAATCTTTCAGCAAACTGGATTTTTTTTTTTGGTGGAGCTGTTTTTATTTTTTAACTCTGCTTGCTAATCACTCTCTATTTGGGGACCATGTCACATGGTGAGAAAGGAGACCCAACAAGTTAAAGTGTCAGAGACTCTTTGCCTTTGACCATCTTTGGCATGCAGCTTCCCAGTCAGCCCTCTTTTTGGTGCTAATTCTCATTTGAAGAAAATGTCTACTAGTCAATCTCAAGGTGTGAAACAAATGACGATAGGATACTATAAACGTAGCATTAAATTTACTTTTCCTTTTTTCTTGAAAGCTGGTAAAAGCCAGAGAAATTCTCAGAAAACACTGAGGGGTTGAAATGATGAGGGGTTCAAATAAATGTCTCTGGACACAGAAGATGTGACTGAAATATTAACCTTGACTGCCTACCTCTGGTAAGTTATGATGGAGACACTAGGGATGAAGATTTAAAGAGCTGGTGATAGAACATGCTTTATTTAACTGAATACAGGAACTGTGGGGCCTAGCAGAATATTGAATTAAGTGCTTGGCAGCTGATGTGTACAGGGAAGAAGTAGTATAATAACCTGACCAGTGGACAAAGGCCAGAAACAAAGTGGAAGTTTTCTAACTCTCTGGACTAGGTAAGAGAATCAAGTACACTATAAGCCATTAGAAGGTATGAAGGAATATAAAAGAATCGAATTCTAGCAGAAGAGGAAGAAATTGTAAGTATGACCAAACCTAAGGGCTAAAGTAGAAATGAAGGGGAAGATACAAGTCGTACCAGTGGCAGGAAGAACAAAGAGGTGGAAAAACACTTCAAAAGTTATGTATGCCAAAAACAGACCTTATGTGATCAGGGAAGTGGATCTATATAAGAGAAGCACATGCTGTTTGCTATTGACTACAGTACACAATATAAGCAGATGTCAGAAAAGTTCTCTGATGATTTATTTTTATTGTCTTTATAACATCACAAATAGTACCAGCATACTCACATTTGAATGCATGTACCTTGACTACCTCAAAATGGAAAAATAACTCAGTGTTAAGGCAAACTTCAGAGTAATTCAAGGACTCTCAGGGTTTGTGCAGAAAAATGAGTAACATCAGCATGTCATTGTACACTATGTTTTGTCGAAATCTTACATATCATGTACCAGTCTAATCCTCCTCGTCTTAAAAATGGTGTAGTAGAACGGAAAAAGTCATTTTGAGACAGAATGACAAAGTAAGGTAGAATTTTTTTTTTTTTATTCTGGGAGAGAATTACACAATTTTGGGATGACAATGATGTATCAAAGTTTTTAGCTGCACTGAGGAGATGGTGCTTCAAAGACTGTTCTCCTTATTGATGAGATTGGCATTTCACTGAGGAAAGACAAAAGATGAAAATATATGTGTATATATATGTGGGGAGAGTATAGGCAACAAAAGAAGTAAAAAAAAAAAAACGATCAGTGGAACTATTCAGTAACTGGAGTCAAATCAAAATAGCACAAGACACAGAGCCGGAAGAGATGGCATGGTTTTGTATGAAAACAGGAGATGACTGAATAAGAGGACTTGACGCTGGGGTGGCCCTTGCCCTGGCTCACCGCGTCCCACTGCAGGCATCCTGATGGCCTGTAGCAGCTGAGGGACAAAGCAGTGTCCACACAGAGACGGCAGAAGAGCCCCCGAGATCGATCCGTGTCCGCAGGGGTAAAGAACGAAGGAGGGATCACTCATGTGGGTTTTAGATGTTTTATTCCTCCTTAAGGGTCCACAGAGGAGTGACAGGGATTTCAGGGTTACACAGAATTTTATACAGGGGGAGGGCTAGCTCAGGAACCAATGGGCAAGGAGTTAAAGGGGTGGATTCGTTGAGGAATGACAGGGTGACAACCAACTGGGTGAGAACAGAGGAGGGATTAAGGGACACAGTCCAATGACACACCGAGTACAGGGGAACTTTCCAGAAGGGGAGGTGTGCCACTGGGGGATTGACATGAGTTATCCACCCAAGGGGCAGGGGAGAAGGAGGAGAGGGACAGGAGCTCTCCACCTAGCAGACAGGGAAGGGGGAAGGACCAACTCAAGGAGAGGAACAGAACTCAGGGGAATGGTAACTTTGGAAACTTGGGGTACAGAGTCACAACTTACAATCAATAAAGAGCTTGCACAGAACTCAAAGGGAGACATGAACCAACTTGAAAAACCCTTCTATAAATCATTCCCCAGCTTGCTCCCAAGCTGGGGTACTGTTGGGGGTTGAGGAGGTTTTCTTTTTGTGTGTGTATGTGTTCTTTTCTT
>VYZQ01051608.1:13976-36929 GCA_013400655.1 Mystacornis crossleyi
TGCCGAGGGGCGCTGGTGAGGACAGAGAGAGGCGACGAGGCGGGCTGTAAAGGGAAGGCCGGAGTGGGCAGCGCCTGCTGCGCCTGCCCAATCTCCGCCACGCCGCCGCCCCGGCCCGGCCACTTACCGCGGCGCGGGCGGCTGCGGCCGAGCCGCGGTGCCGCACCAGATCAGAGGCGGCGGCCATGTTCCCGATGCGGCAGGATGGGGCAGAGCCACCCGCTCCGCCACCCACCGCTAGGGCGGCCGGCCCGGCCCAGNGGCGCACAGCGCCGGCTGCCAGCGCGGCCGCCGCCCGCCCTGCGGCCTCCCCTTACCTCCGCCGCGCGCGCTAGCGGGCGGCCGTTCCCACAGGCCTCGGAAACCAGGTCAGGTGCGGCAGGATCTGCGCCGGGGCGCTCCCGAGCTAGCGGGGAGGCAGAGGCAGCCTCAGGCTGCTGCGGACGGTGCCAGGGGGCGCGTGGAACCTGAGCCTAGCGGGCACGGCCCGGGGGGCGGGAAGCCGCGAGGTGACAAAAAGACGTGTTCGGTGCCATTCTTCCCTCAGATTAATGCTGCTGAGGCAAACCCGGGCTCAGAGAGGGAATTCTCCCGGAGTCAGGGGAGAGTGGTAAGTGCGAAGAGACTGCTTAGATGAGTTAATTTTTTCCCTTCAGACTTGCTGGGCCCAGAGGATTTCACACTAGAGTCAGAAGCTGATAAAGGCAACGTTAGAGGTGTGAGCGCTGGTCAGAGTGCTCAGGGAGACAACAGATGTCAGGAGAGAGGAAAAGGAAAAACACGGCACATAAAATTCAAAAAGGGAGACTAGGTAGAGCCAAGCACTGTCAATCATTCCAGCCTCTATTCCCATTAAAGTACTGAAGCAAATAATCACACATCTTTAAGTACATGGTAGCTAATGAAGTGGTAAGTTACAGCCAACATAGATTTGTCAAAAAAATCACATCAAGCCAAACTCATCCCAAGCTGTGACAGGATAACAGGCCTTGGATTTGAGTAGTGCTCGATCTGTTATGGCTTGACTTAAGTAAGGTTTTTGACACCATCTCAGAGAACTCTTAACTGAGCAAGCAAAAGACATAACATAATAAAATTACTGCAGTGGTGCAAAATTACATCAGCAACGTTTCACTGTGACAAATAGCAGGACAGAGCAACTATGGTTCCCTGAAGGTGGGTATGCCCTGAGTTTGGTACCAAGTCTAATTATATGAGTGACAGAATACAGTTTACATGGATTGGATTTGCCAACAATGCCAAACTGGCAGAGCTGGAAGCCTGTTGCAGCACAAGAAAAGAATTCAAAATCTTCCTGAAAAAGTGGTTGCAGAAACATGATGCAATTGAATAAATACAAGTGCCAACTTCAACATTTAAGCAGGAAAATAACAATTGCACAATTGCAAGACTGGGAACAGATGAATAAACACCAGGTTTACAGAAAAGGGGCTGAGGATCAGAGTAAATCACAAACTGAACATGCATCAACAATGTCACACTGTTGTGAAAAAAGCTGCAGTACAGAGAGATGCGTAAAGAGAACTGTCATATCTAGGACATAGGAAGAATTCCTCATGTTTAATACTGGTGAAGCCTTATCTGTATGTTCAGATTTGGACTCTGCATTTCAAGAATTTTTTTTTTCAAAAACTTCCAGTAAAAGACAGTACAAAGGGACGGGGGGGGAGGGGGGATTTCACCATTTTAAAATATGTGACCCTAGCTGAAAATAGGAATGTGTGAGATTTTTTAGTCTAGAAAATAAAAGACCATGGGCAGAGAAATCCATTGTTCACTAAGTCCACTGCAGACAGGGCTAAACTTAACAGTTTTAAAGTGTACTGAAAGAAATTTCAGTTAGACATTGGGAACAGCTCTATTATGATACAGATAAATAAAACTGGCATATATTCTCTACAGGATCCTGAAAATGTTATTAGTCTGTTTTTAATATTAAGTTAAATATCCATAAGAAAAATATAGAAGCATTTGACTGCTGTGAAGTAATGGAAGCACACTAGGTAATAACTGTTTTCAGCATAATTTTCTGTAGCTGCAGTTACTATCCAGATAACTGTTCTGATCCTATTTTTTTCTGATAAAAGTGAATCCCAGAGGCATTTAAACATTTAATGTGTTGTTGTGATCTTATGCACAGGTGTAGATATCCCCTTTGGGAGTCTTTGTCATGTTGCAATCAGTATAGCTGTGTGGCAACATACGTCACATGCTCAGCTAATTTGCTAATTTATAAACTTTATATATCACTATAAATTCCACATTTAAAAATAATGTGTGTGTTAGTGCTCATGTAACCATCATCTATCACAGCTTTTGCTTTTCTTTGCTTTTTCTTCACTGTATCAGACCCTAATTTTCCCCAAAATCCATTAAATGTGGGTGTTTCTCTGGAGCTTGCCAGTTAGGACAAGGCAGTGTTAGCAGTTTATGTTGAAGGACTGAGACCCACCAAACTCAACTCATTAGAGAGACTAAAAGGGCATTAAATAGGCCAATTTTCAATCTCCACTGAGTTAGACTGAATTCAAACTGATAGCCCACAGGCAAAAGGCTATGAATTTCATTAACAGTACCCCAAAGCATTCAGTCCCCTAATGAGTGCTAATATTATTCTTCTGAGAATTAAGCTTGTTTTCTGAAAATATACATTTATAAAATCGAGTTCTAATTATTTTGGAGCTTGTAAGGACAGTTTTTCCACTGCTCTTAAACACAAGAAACATTATCATCTTGTGCAATTCACAGATTTCTTCTAAGATTCTTACATCATGTGTGCTCCGTGCTAACCAAAATACAAACAATAAAAATGTGAAAAAGCAAATATTAATATTACCCCTATGCTTCTTGCTGAAAATCATATATTTTATTGCACACAATCATTTTAAGGTCATCACACTTACTTAAATATATTTTGTCCCCCAGAAGGTAAGATTTAAGGAACAGCAATTCTTGCTTCAATTCTGCAATTAATAACTGAAGGAAAACAACACATTCCATAAAAGTATTAACTTACAGAAGAAGATGCAGTGTTTTATTATATTTCACATCTATTTGCGAACAAGTAAAATGCTTAGCATAAGAAAACCTGAACTTCAGTTCTAATGCTGCCAAATCCCACAATTTATTAATAGTTTACAGGTATCTAGCAGTTTTTTAATCTCTCAACTTAATACTTGAACTAAAAGGCCCAATTCCATTAGCACTAGTGGACTCTTAAAAATGCTTATGATTCACGTAATCTGTGGATCAAAAGCAAAATTCACATTTGGTGTGAATGAATATAAATGCAGTATTTCATTAAAATGGCAGTGTGGTAAAAGATTATGTCCAGTGGTGTCAGAAGTCTTTTTTGATTTCTAATTCCACTTCTGTTGCCATTTATAATATGTGAAAAGTAGTAGATAATCTTAAAGGTTACATGATGGATTAAGAAGACTTGAGAAATAGACACAAAATGACACAAAATTGAGATTGCATGTCTGCATGAAATAGAAACTTTAGGACCAGTGAGGCATTCTGATGTCAGTAAAACAACATGTATGGCCAGTAAAGAACCACACAATAGGATTCATGAAAATCAAGCCAGATATTGCACAGCTGCCTTTTGTTTGCAGGAATTCTGGCTGTGTCCTGTGTTATTTTTCCACCAATGCAGACAAGGCCTAATAATGGTTAAAACAGCTCTTGAAAACCTCTTTAGAGAATGATGCTACCTAGTTCCTCCTGGTCTTCAACATGGCTATAAAAGTCTTAAACCAAGGCAGGTTCTTTCAAGTTAGCAGCAAAGTATGAAACCAATTTAGAAACTGTTTCTTCATATAAATGTTTTTGTAGCTGAAGCTGCAGAGGGAGAGCTGGAACAGGTCTAAGCTGAAGCATTTTGAATGAAAGAAGATTGCAAATGCCTCCTTGTAACACATAGCAAAATCCCAAATGCCTGGAGGGAAAAACTTTTTAATGATAATTTCTTACATTTATATAGTACCTTTTAATTCCCTAGGACCCCAAGCACTTCATTAACTCTATGCAAAAAGCTTCACCATGGAAATACAGCCACTATATGCATCATTCTTTGAAAATGTCATATTCGGTTGACACATATTCTGCTTATCCTGTGTACAGCACACAAAAAACCAGATAAAATATTAAGCTCTATACTTTGAGTTGTAGAACAATTTAAGGCTGTATGGTTTACAAAATGCTCTCATGTAATGGATACACTGCATTTTGCCCATTCATTTTTCTTCTCCGTTTACCATTTCCATCTCATCTTTATATCATAGCCCTTGGTAGAAAATTTTGTCTTCCATAACATTATCAAAATTTAAATGATTCTTGATGTCTGAATTTCAGACAAAAATGGTCTCTATAGGAAAAAGTAGCACCTTCTATTAAATTCACTACTATAAACTGAAAAAGTAAAGTTTTTGAGTACCTAAGATATAATGGTGGGATTTTTTTAAGGTGAGATGGTTGTACTAATAAAATCCCTTACCTTTATGTATAAAGTGTGTCTTGTCTTTGCCCTTAGACCCTTGTAACTACAAAAACAAGCACACAGAAAAATAATGTGAAAGATACCTGTGTTTCACTGCTCAACTTGCCAGAGTTTTTCTTTTCACCCTACAGAGATGTTTCTGGTTTCTTGGCCTTTGTTACAATGACATAATGCTGATTTCACTAATATCCTCGAATTTAGGAACTCAATTTGGTTGTTTCAACAAACAGTAATCATTTCAACTGAAATATTAGAAGAGCTAATAAAAGAATTAATTGAAGCAGTTCGATTTATCTCAACATTGTAAAAACTGAAAGGGGGAAAGTGACTCTTCCTAATTTCGTTTTTTGGCTGTTTGAGCTGTTGATTCCTGTTTTGCTGGCTTGCTTGTTTCACAGGCTCTTTTGAAATACAGTTGTCCGTGTTAATTAAAGAGGATTGTCTCATCTTCTTTATTTTTCAGACAGAAAAAAATGTATTTTATTTATAAATTTAGTTTCTGCTATAAATCAAGATATTCTACACATCTTTGTCAATAGGAATTAAACTTTTAGAATTGTAAATATGTAAATAATATTAGTAATATATAAAATAGTAGTATTTTACTATATATAGTAATACAGTAAAATTATAAGAGAGCAGTAAGAGCATATAGGTAAAATTAAAACCATTAGCCATTAAACCTATGTCTCTCTTAACAGTGATCCCAAAATAAGGTTACTCCTGAAATAACATATTTTGCAGCAGAAGGGTGTTTAGACAGCGTGCCTAGGGAAACATTACTGCTTGGCACTGTGGATTGCCTTTAGAACTGTCCTACTGTTGTAAGTGTTTGAAACCTCCCAGCTAGGAGGAGACTGCCCAGATTACATAATAAAGACAACTGCCACTCTGTTTTCTCACTGCTCAGCTTCTGTCCATAGGCAAAGGTACGAAAATTTCCATGTCTGTTGCTTAGACCTGCTCCCCTTGGCTAGGCTTGTGCTTGCAACTACAAAACAGCTTTTGTCAGCAGGACAGCAGCTCGTTCCCAGCCTCCCACAGTTGTCTCCTGTTCTCCGTCTCACCACTATGGAGTGTTCCTGTCATCTGCCACTGATCAGGCAGGAGCAGCTGCTGGGGCAGTGCTGCCTGCCTGGCACCCCAGGCTCCATTCTTAGCTGTTCCACAGGTACCACCACAGTAAATTATCAATTACAAATCCTGGATTAATTATCAATCGTATTTAATTAACCTTGGTCCTTATGCTTATTTTATTTCATCTGGTGTTATTCTAATTCATCCTCCATTAAAAAGGCAATAGCTAAGCATATATCTGTGTTCCCTTCAGGAGGATCTGCCATTTCTCTTCTCATATCTGAGTTACTGAGGTCAAGTCTCACAGAATTCAAAGACCACAAGAAAGCAGATTAGTGTAGGAAAATACCACCATATATTATAACCCTGACCTTCTTAAAAACAATGTATTGCCTTGGAGAGTTGCCATTTGCATCACACACAGGAAGCATTAATGTATGAAAATATGCTATGAGTAACAAAACCATAACAAGTTTCTTCCTGAATCTGTTGATTAATTATAATTTAGTGTGAGAGGAAGACAGCACTGGCAATAAACTGGCCTTCAACAGATGATGGAAAAGGACCTAGATCTAATAGGTATAAATTATCATAGCGCTGTTTAACTGATGATTCAGTTCACATTATAGTGCCAAAATGATACACGGGGAAAAGGCAGAAATAATAATTTCAAGATCCTTGTTTCAAGGGTCACACTGGTAGCCTTAACATCCCCCTGCAGAGGTCACAGCGAGAATTAATCCAGCTGCTACCACTGTGGTGCTGGTCCTACGTGCTGGACCTTTGCCATGACTGTGCTACGCTGGCAAAATGTTAGTGACGAGAGGGAAACTGCACTAGACCTGAGAGTGTCGTGTTCTGTCTTCTTCAAGGTGTGTCACCCCATTCCTACATCCACCTCTGTGACTACCATCAGGGTCACACCCATATCTGCAGCATATTGGAGACCGGAGCGGTATCAATGTGGAGAATTAGTGACAGGAATCCTTTCAGGCACACTCCAACGTTGTGACTTCTCTATGTCCAGTGAGGGACACAGCTGGCACAACATGGGGAAATCACCTCCCTCAGACAAAGATCATTTCAACACCCTCCCAAAAAGGAAAAGGCTTTGCTAGTCAACGCCCACCACTTCTGTACTTCAAAGTCATCTGGCCAGATGGAAGCCAGGACAAAGATCCAAGTGAAGACATCTTCACCAAAAACCTTTGCCTTTAGAAGCAAGTTCCATATGTTTTAGCTGCACTTGAAAAATGAACAGTGTCTTTCAGTTGTCAAAATCATTGCCAGGCAGGATTTCAAACCACCTTCTTTTCCCTGAAATTTCCTACTCCTCTGCCTGGTAGGCAATTGCTACATCAGGAATTCTGATTTCTCTCACTGTCACATGGACATATACCTTCTTGTCCTTATGTTTGACACAAACAATTACAAAAATCTTTATTATCATTTTGTAAAGTGCCAGAAGTTTCTGTACGGGAAGGCATAACAATCGTACTGAAAGAAGTAAAGAAAGCAAAAAAACATTTTACTACTATTAATGTGGAAGTACTGGGGCTCTTATTTTGTGTTTAGCTAAGATCACAGCAGCAGAAAGTCTGTTTGATATGCCATACCTTCTGTTTGTTTCTTAATTGTAAGGAGTTTGGTTTTGATCAAGACAATTAATTATGAATATACCTGAGTTTTCTAACATCAGAGATAAAGCTTAAAAAAAACTACAAAAGCTTTTTTAGACTATATTGTAGTGTATGGATAAGTATATGTCTTCAGGGCATAAAACCATCTTTGTAATTGAATCGTGAAAAGGAGGGGGGGAAAACTACATAAAACTGAGATAGTTCTACACAGTCTTACAGTTAATATGCAAGTGTGAAAAATAATTTATTAAATTTTGTGGTTGTACAGAATCAGTGTATGGCGTGGTATGTTAACAAAAAAGAAAAGACCAAGTTACAACCGAGGTTTATTATAATGACAGCATTGTTACCTAGTAACTTTTTCCTTTCCAACCTCCCTGCCAATCCCTTTTTGTGCCAAAGGAAGAACATCTCTTAGCTCCTCAGTTTGACCACATCCATTACCACTCATCTGCCAAAAAGTATCTTCAGTGCAATGATCAAAAGCTATATTAAAACTTTCGCTTCTCTCTTGTTCATCCAGTATTTCCATATCACATCCCACTTAAATTCTCAGGTGAATTATTTTGAACAGCAGTTCATTTGCCATTATCTCATTCAGGAAATACTGTCAGGTTTGGGATTTGCAGGCAGATCTTGTATTATACCACTACTGTTTTTAGTGTGAAGCTCATATGAACATAAAAAGTCTCATTATAAGCTCACTGAAATAACTGCAAAGACTTTAATGAGCTTTCAACCAGGCTCTAAGAAAGACAATTCTAGCACTAATTTTCCTACTAACAAAAATCTACATATTTAAAACAACTGTAAAATAGTTACTTCAGTATCCTGTAATGCATGCTGAGTAGAAGTTTCTCAAACAAAAGAAAGAGTGAAGAAACTTAGAAGAACGGTCATGTACAGCTTTAAAATTTGTCCCAGTTTCACAGCCCTTGGCTCTGGGTTCCAACAAAGTGTGTGGAAATGGACTCAGATAAAGCTTTGGAGGTGTATTTTTAGTTAGATCGTGCAGATAATTCATAGAGTAAAAATGAGGTACCTGTAAAAGCAGAAATAGTCAGCAGAGTAGTATAATTTTGGGAATTTCAGCAGAAGAAGCTATATCTAAACACTCAGGAAGCACTCAGATCTATTAGTGTGTCAAATGTGTCTAATTCCATCCCAAGCATATTAGAATTTCTTCTTAAGAAGTTATGTGTGAATTGTCATTCAAGTATACCTCTGGCTTTTACTTACCACATTTATATTCTACTCTAAAACAGCATAGAAGTTTTTACTTACTCTGCACAAAAGAGAATCCTGATTTTGAATTTTAACAGGAGCCAGATAATGGCGGTTTAATATTTCATGTAGATGTCTTAATCAGCAAGTCATTTAACCCAATCAATGTAAGAGAGTACTTTTTAAAGTATCCCATTTACAAATAAGCAATAACCATGTTTTGTCACATTTTATCAATTATGCTTTCCAAAAGAGGAGGGCATCATCTCATTTGTGATAGTTTTAGGAAGCACAGCTCTCCATAGTGACTGTTAAAATGGCACATGCTGGGGAAAACAGTGCTTATTAGGATTAATTTAAGACAATGGGTACTCACTAAGCCTGAATTGTCTATGATCCCTTCCGCCATTAATGCATTACAGTTTATCTCATCTGTTAAAAAGAAGTAATTATATATTGAGAATTTCTTTTTTTTCCCTGACAGAGCTGACAGAATTTAAACCTCAGGCCCAAGGGAGGAGAGCAGTGGCTCGAGGCATGCAGCCCTCCTGTGCTGCAGCAGGACAGTGCAGAGGGCAGTTGAGGCCAGCAAGGGCTCTGAGGAACAGTGACAGCCCATCCTTTCTAGAGTTTCAAGGAGTAGGTTGTAGAAAATTAATGATGCCTGGCTGTCAAAGCTTGTGTTGATCAAACAGCTCTGCTGCCTGCTGAGAGCAGAGAGGCTGAAAACGCCCTCTGAGAGCACATACTGCTTTTGCTGCATAGGACCCAGAAACAGGAGATCACAGTGCTTCATAGTAGTTCAGGGAGCTGATCCCTGGTGTTAACAAGAGGCCCAGGCTGGAAACAAGGGTGAACACTGAGGACATGGAGCCACCATTTCTAACCCCAGGCATACGTGAACTTTGGCCCCTTTATACCTCTTGGGCTGAAAAGGGTCACTATAAAGTACAGACTGGGGCAACGGCAAGTGGGGGAGCTCCTGAATGTGGAGATGTTGGGAATCAAGGTAGGACAATCATGACAGGTGCACAGGGGCTGTCCCTACGTGCAGCATTAGGTCTCCAGATCTCTTAGGTACCTCCACCCCATAGCAGCAGCAGGATACCACGTGAGGCCTTTCCAGTACTCATGTGACATCAGTACACACGTACCACTTACAACCCACAACCTACACACCCCTACCTTTATGTAAAAAACCTCATCCATCACCAGCCTTCTGATCCTGCTGCAGCAGCCTGTTGATCTCCCTGGGATGGTCAGCACCTCTGCGGTCCCTCAGTCCATTCTAAGATGACCCACTCAGGCCTTCATTTCAGAAACAAAACCTGTAGCGCTCTCTCCCTTTGCTTTGCAAACAATATAGAGCTACCTTCTGAGAAGGAAAGTAGCTGATCCTCCTCTGGGTTAAGAGATGCAGAAAAGGCTTGGCTTGTAGCTGTGGCCTCCCAAATGTGGAAGAAGACTGTGAGAAGGCCAAAGTGTTTGCAGATGGCAGGCCAGGTGGAGGGGGCTGGACTGGGGGTGATGAAGAGCTGTTAACCCGAGGGCCCATGGCCAGCTGGTGCTGAACAGGTGTGGGCAGGTGTGGCACACACACAGGTGCAGAGCTGTAGTGTAAAGATTAAGCCACACGGCTCTGTTGGACAAGTATGGGGGTGCTTCAGGGAAAGGCACTGAGAAGTAGAGATGGTCCAGATTCTATACATGTGGGGAGGGAACTGAGAAGGTTTCTGAGCAATTTTCCTGTAGCATCTAGCTGGAGCACTGCCAGGGAGTCCCAGAGGGCACATGATGCTAAGGCAATAGAGCCTTAATGGTAGCATAGGAGCACTTCTACTGGACAGAAGGACAAAACTAGTTGGCCTCCCCACATCTGGTAGTTCTTTTGTTTTGAGCAGGATGAGAATATTTTACTTGTAGGGAGGGGAGGATGACTGAACAAGTCCCATTTCCCAGTAGGAGCAGGAAAATCAAATGGCTTGAGGAGTACCCCACGGGCAATGTCACATGAGTGATTACCTGTGCACCAGGAAGGAAAAATAATCTAATATAAAATGTGGTATGTATCAATCTCAAATTGCAATGCCTCCTAACCATGGGATCTCAAAAAGACCACACCAGCTCAAGCCTTGAGTTTCATTTAATTTAGAAATTACAATTTTTTTTCCTACAGCAGGCTGGGTTTGAAAAGAGACTAAAGAAAGAGGAACTACTATGAAAGAGCACGTAGAACAACCCAAAATTTTTCCTTATTTTATATTTTACTTCAATAGAACTTTAAGTGTAAGAAGACTGGCCTGGTCCAGATTTGATCATTCTCTTCCAAAGCCTGGGAAACTTGCAGGAGTACCTGTGCTTTACATTTCACTTCAAGGGAATATTATTTTGATTTTTATTTTACTAGGATTTAAAAGCATTCAGTAGAAGTTCCCGCAGCTGTTTGGCCACATAATAACAGACAGATTCTAATTCCTAATGCATGGCACTCAGCATGGTGTAATCAGAAAAAAGGCCCCAAACCTGTTCCTGCATTCTAGTAAGCGTGTGTGTCACTTTGTAGGAGATCAGAATCCTGTCCAAATTCTGCAAAGTCTAACACAACAACAGTTGCCAAGTGACAAAACCTATCAGAAGACACAGAGTAAAAAGGCACATCTTTGTTTCTGATCTTCACTGCGCCAGTGCTGGCAAGAGAAACGTCAAGGTTTCCAAAATAAAGCCAGTTAACCACTGTAACTGCTATTAAATATAAACAAAGACATAAAAGTGGAGTCTTAGAAGCCAGTATATGAATGTTTGAAACAGCAGCTATGTATACAATTACTGCTTTGTTAACATTATCTACTCCTGTGAAGTAGAAGCTGTGAAGCTCCACGGCCTGTGCTGGGAACACAGGCACAGACCTCTGGGGCTTGCAGCAGAAATCCCAAGAGCAAAACATTTGTGCAGCCACACTGTGGAGTGGAGGAGAATAGGGACTGCAGAGAGGTGCAGCTTCTTCTCCTTTACTGTCAGGCAGGACACACTGCACAAGGAAGCAGCATGAGTACCTTCACTGTCCTTCTTCCCAGTAACTCCCTTCATCATAGTGAAGGCCAGCAAGCTAAATTCATGACAGCAGCTAGTTGTTTTAAAGGCACTGCCACTGTGGCAGTAAGAAAACATGTACTGGCAGCCTAAACCAGGTAAAATTACTTGGAAGATAACATAAGAGTGAGAACTTAATGGGTATTAATTGCTATATTAAAAATACAGCCAATTTTCTTGCATTGACACAGCTGTTCAGTAAATGCACTGTTCAGCACTGATCACCCATATGATATGGTAAATAAAGATGGCATTTTCCTAAGTAAGAACTATGGTCTTGTCTGTACACAAAATCTGTATCCATTTAATTTAATCAGTAAGGAAATGGATGCAGTACCGTCAACATGTAAATAAAATGCAGGGGGTAAAATGACATTGTATGGGTCTGTACAATACTTACAATTTCAGCAGCCTCGTTTTCTGAAGGTACAACGCCACATTTTTCATCTGAGCACGACCTACAATGATCCAGATTCTGGATGTGAGGAACAAGACTCTGATCCACTATCTGCTGGAGTCCAAGCTGGTCTTTTGGGGAACTGCTAAAAGAATCCAAACAGAACTGTTTGTGCAGAATTGCACTGAACTGCTCTCTGAGACATGGCCATTATTGGACTATTCCTGGTGCTTCAGTATTACAAAAGAAATACACTAAAATAATTAACTGATGTCATTAAACTGCTGTGGTGTTGAACACATACTGCACTCAAACATATTGAACGCTGACAATTTATTATTTCAGGTTTTATGACAATGCCTCTGCAGTAATATTTCGGCAAATTCTGTAAGTCAGATATAGGAAAGAGAAGTCTGCACACTATAAAGTGCCACAGAACTGAAGAGTTGTCAAAACAAAATGAGCTATAAAAACAATAATATTCAGGCAACATCACTCTCATTAAACCCCTAAGGATGCCACAGGCATATTAGTGGGGAAATGCTCATGAGGCTTATGAAGAATTAGGAGGGGGAAAAAAAAAATAAAGCCCCTTCTCCTAAAACCACTTGCCAAGCTGTTTGTACATTCTGCCGCAGGCAGTTTCTTGAAAAAGATGGAGACGTGAATGGAGACAGGCAGTGACTATTAGATGCTGATGATGGTGAGGGCAAGCAGAACTGATGCTAGAGATTAAGGGCTGCATTTTGCTTTCAGTTGTCTCGCCTGTCTCAACATTTCATAGTATTTAAATGAATCTGTTACATAAGGCATTTCTCCTGTCTACCCCGCTCAGCAGCCATATTCTCCTTTCTGGTATGGACTGTCTTGGGAAACTTGCCAAGCTGTGACAGAGCAGTGCATAAAAGGAAGTCATGCTCATAAGCTGGGGGTGGGGAGAGCTGCAGGTGAACAGATTCAGTGCAGCAATATATATACACTCTCCTGTCTCACAAACTGAGGGTTTAAATAAAAGGGGAGCCACAGTGCTGCTTTTAAAAACATGCAGAGGGCTGCTAAAGACCCCAAACCACCCCATTCATTTGCTCCAAGGACAGTGTGAGCACAGTGGAGCAGAACTGCTCAACACTGCACTGGCTGCTGCTTTGGCAGATTGGAAGAACAAATAAGTACTTTCTCTTAAGAGAAAAGCCACATCCAGTTTTGGAGCCCATTCCTGACAGATGCTGAACACCTCCTTTACATTAAGGAAGGATCTCGACCTTTGAGTTAAAGACAGAGGGAAACACCCAGGTGGACCCTGCCTCTTGTAGGAGTAAGTTATTACCTGCCTGCCAGGACCTGCCTTCAAGGTTTCACATTTCCTATAAAATTCAGAGAATGCACTTGTTGTTAATATTAATTATTTTATTTATTAGTAGTCAAGCTTTCAGGTAGCTGTTGGCTTTTCATCTCTATACCTCAAAATGCTTTCTAAAGGAGATCATTATCAACAAAGGAACACAGACATCTACGTTTGGGCTTTGGCATGTAAAGAGTGTCACAGTTCACGTGTAAAGTAGATTTGCCAGCTCAGCTTTACTCTGGCCACCTGTCCTGGAAACAATCTCCAAATCTTAAATGATTGGGGGTGGGTGGAGGGAATCTTAGTTGAAGTTCAGTAACACAAACATCCATAGGAGATAAGGCAACCCTATACAATGTTGTGCCTGGCTGGAAGATGTGGAGGTCAAGGAGACTCTCAGCTTGAAGTCTACAACACTGGAGCAACCCTCCAGGCACCTCCAGATCAGACCAAGATTCATTACTACAGGGTACTGCTGTGGATTACTGCACCGAACACTTTTAACTGCTGCATCCCTGAAGAAGATTTACTGTCCTTTCACCATCTCCACTTGTTAAAGACAGGTAAAGAAATGTGTTTTAGCTGATAATTTTTTTGACAGTTTTGCACTGCACACAGACTAAAGTTTTTTATCTTAATGACCTGCAGCTGAAACAGATGTTTTGCTTTAGTGTTTTAAAGCACTTCACAAAACTTAACACTAATTTATTCTTTCACAGTGCAGGGAAAAAAAAAAAAAGCTTGATATCGTTACTCACATAACAGAACAATGTGAAAAACGGAAACAGATGTGTCTCATTTAAGTATGAATAAGAAGGAAGTGAAAGAAAAAAGACGATGATGTACTAATGATTAAGAGAAATACGATGGCTTAGTTAAGTCAAGACAATTTCTTATGGATCT
Source organism: Mystacornis crossleyi (assembly GCA_013400655.1). NCBI lineage: Eukaryota > Metazoa > Chordata > Aves > Passeriformes > Timaliidae > Mystacornis > Mystacornis crossleyi. The sequence continues at coordinate 28,175 of VYZQ01051608.1, forward strand.
CCATAAGTGAGTCCCGAAAGATCTTCTTAACAACTTGGTCCCTGATTCAGCAAGCACATGGAAGTGCTTAACTCCAGCTGTGGAGGTTGTCTCACATGCTTCATTTATAATACTTTTAAAAGCTGTATAGCCAAATAAATACTTTACAGTTAGGAGTTGAGGGATCAATGGCATTGTTCCTGTAGACAGTAAGGCACTTACTGTTTTCACAAACTACAGAAATCAAAATTTGAATATCAGAAGAGAAATAAAGTCAAACTGAAAATACATTGTTCCTGAAACATGAGTAAGTGCTTTGATTTTCTGCAGCGCAGACAAAGCATTGCAAGATCCATAAACAGCAGCCAGGGACCCACTGAGAGCTCCAGCATTCCCCCCAAGGGGTGCAGCTCCTGGCAGCAGGGATCTGATCTGCTTTGGCAACTGCCTCTCACCAGAGACTGTCCCTGCAGAAAGAAAGGTCTGACTTCAACTGCAGGGCCTTTCCGTTTAAAAATCTTTTGTAAACCTTCAGAGACGTGAGTTTCACCGAGAGAAATGCAACCCTTTAACAATCCACCACTGAGAAAAAATTACTTGCAGGGATGCACTGAACCTGGGCAAGGAGCGTATGTCAGAGTGTCCCACTATTTCTGTGTCTGGTGGGATTCAGGTGCAGACAAAGAACCCATCTTTCATTGCTCGTACTAATTTTGTCTTAAGCCTGCCTTGGAAGGTGAAGGATCCAAGGCAGATCACCAGACTTAGACAAGATTGTTCCCTCCCTCCCTCCTTCCAGAGTAAACCCCAGGCCAAGAGATGTGTCCTTGTCCCAGAGGCATTGCCTTGGCTTCCAGTGGCCTCCAAGGTGCTCTAGGGCTCTCACCACTATCAAAGGCAGGACAACCCCACCTGTGCTCACAGCCATGAGTGACGTGCAGAGATTTTTTTCCACCACAGGAGATTCCCCTGGTATTTCCATTTCCATCAAATGCCTGCTCAGACAGTTTTCACTCTTTGTTACCCAAGAAGAAATGATCCTCTCTCCAGCCTAACTGAATTATTTTTCTGCATGTCCTTCCCCAACTGGAACAAGTGTAGCTACTCCAAATGTTCCCAACAAGGAAGAAAGACAAAAGAATGTTCCGATTCACCATGGATTACAGCACTGTTCAAAAAATTAAATCCTTTTGTTTCTAGACTGTACCAATTTATTAGGAACCATTGTGTAGAAACATAGAGCAGTATATAATTCCTTTTACAAAGGAATTCTTAGAAGGAAAAATTGAAAACTAGGCTTCAAATACTCTTGTTTGACTTTTAAGGACAACATTTCAGTTCTAGGAAACTGTCACTTTCCACTCAGCATTTTTAATATGAAAATAATGTTTCTGAATCTGTCACTGATTTCAGCACAGCTGCCGAGAGAGATTTGGCCCTGTATTGCAGCCCACAGACTGTGCATGCAGAATTAATACTCTCGTTAACATTACTATATGCAAATGCTCCCAGGATGCAAAGAGAGATTTGTATTTCAGATTAATATTTTATGGGAGTTTTGTGTGTACATGATAAATGAATAAATGGAGGGACACAAGGGGACATGAAGAACATGTGCATCATGTGTGAGAACTGCATTAATTCTTAAATGTTTGCAATGGCCACAAGATGGTTAAGGAACAAAAAGATTTATTATTGCAATTACATAGGCAGAGAGAATAAGGGAAGAAAAATGAGAGATCAAGGGAGTCGTTTCATGTTACAGTTTCTCCAGCTGCAGAGCTGGCTGGAGAGGTTCTCCAGACCCTCCTGCCCATATTCTTTCCACCCTATGTACCTTCACCTGGCTACAGATCACCGTGCCTTTAATTCTGCCAATTTTCAACCATTTGCATGCTCAATCTTTAAATCAGCTCTTAATTACAACATGGAATCACACTTCTGGTTTACTTGGTCTCTCCTTTTCCATATTGAGGGCCAATACCATATAAAATCTCAGCACTAATACAGTGCTGTGGATATGAAGAAATAGGCATGTTAGGGAGACTGAGAAGAGATCTCAGAATCTGTGGGTCAAAAAGGAGAGTTATGTGGAAAACCTGTTACTGATTTCCTGCTGTTCCAGCTTCTGGGTCACCCCTTCCCTACCTTTCCAGTTGCCCTTATTTCACTGAAGTTTTATTGCTACTCTGGAATGACATGAAGCTCCCTCACACTTCAACTATAAGAAATGTAATATTGTATTTGTCCAAAAATCTACAGGAGTAAAAGAAGATTCCTGAGGGGATATTATTAACTGCTTGCTACTTATCATTGATGGTTATTCTCTGAGACAACTCTCCTGTTTAATCTTTATGCTCTCGACAATAACCCTTCTCTCTTTTTGATCAAGTGTTTAATTTTCTTGAAAGATTTTCTCTGACTTTAGTTATTATTGAAGGGGATTTTAATTTTACCCCAACTCTTTAATGGCTAAGTCTTGCATATCCACTATTTCAAATAGGGGTATTTCAGTTACTCTAAGTAAACAGTTCAAGGATTTGGTCTTGATAGGTAGCTGGAAAATTTCAAATCAAAACAAAATTGAAATTGCAGTTTCTTTTCCACTTCAGAATAGAGTTTTTAGTCTCCCTGAATGACCTGTCAGTGTATTGGAATAAGAAATGGATATTGCTAGACTGCTACAGAGCATACTCCCATGTCAGCACAGTTTCATCAGCATGAGTGGCAGTCCTGTATGGGAAATCAGTTAGCTGGTTATTTCATCTGCAGCTGATCAAAGATAAACAAGATAAAAAAGACAAACAAAGGAAAGCAGTGATGTAGAACGTGTTCTTACTTTCCTAGCCTCCAGAGGCAATATCATTGCTAAATTTCCTCTAATTGTTTATAGTAGAACTTTAAAGCAAAAAAGAAGAGAAAAATAAAGGAAAAAGAAAACCAAAAGATGTTCAGAAGAAAGCAAAGCCCATAAACCCTTGAAACTTTCTTGCTCTCTCTTCTCACAAGCATTCTCAACCCTTCCCCATTGTCACTGCATTCCACAGCACAGTTTAAGTCCAGATCATTGGTAAATATCTAATAATATAATAGTTACATTTGGAACAGTCCATTGAGCATGGAAATATTGCACCATAGGACTGAGAAGTCTTTCTGGGAGGCTTTTTCTGTTTTGCTATACTGGGCACTCCTGTTTCCAAAGACCTTGCTGTCTGTGATAATTACAGTTTACAACATTCTCCTGTTCCTGGAGCCAATAAATTATTAGAGGGCTCAAGATTTTGTCTGTATTCCCAATACTGGCTCACTGTCTTCTCTTGTCTGATCTGAACGTCTAGGAATGGAAACACAGAGCCTCAGTCTGCTCCCTCCCAGGCAGCCACTCTCCTTCTCTGGTTCCCAGGTTCAAAATGGGAGTTTGGTACATCTTTCTTAGAGCCTGAAGCAAGGTAGTCATTCACTTATCTTCCTTGCCCCTTTTCCACAATAACCCATCCTCATGACTAACCTCCCTCCCAGCATGGACTTGCTCACAGGCTGCCATCAGAGAGGTGCCAGGAGCTGCACAGGACACAGCTGCTCCATGACCAGGCATTCAAGTGAGGAAAAGACTTGTGTGAAAGTAAGCAGGGCCAAATACTAGTTAGCAGACACGAGAATATGCAGATCTAAATCCATACATCTGAGCCTTAGGTATCCCAGTCTGTAAAAACAATGTTGAAATACTTCCCCATTTCTCAAGGAATTTACTAGGGTTAATAAATGAATGCTCACATAACACCATACTGTCAGAAAAATATTTTTCCTAAACATGTTTTCAAATATTTCAGTTGATGCCAGAAATTAATTTTACAAACAGGTACAACACAGACTATGAATGGTGACTAATAATCTCAAAAACCCCCTTAAGATTATACTAATACTGTGAAATCTTTCAGACTGAGTATTCAATTCCCCTGTTGCATTTCTCTTGAGGCAGTTGGGCGCAGCAGCCCCATTTGCTTTCTCAGCATTAGATGCCAGAGTACACAACAGTACGGGTGGAAAGAGCACAGCAAGAGCGAGGTGTAATCACCAAGCCAATGGAGCTACAGACTTAAGAAGAGCATGATTCTCACAGCAGGTCAGCTGAAGTGGCAGCTGTGCATTTCTGGGCTAGTACCACGTGTCCACTACTACCTTATAAGAGTGTTGTGGCTTTAGATTTTATCCTGATTAACTCCAATATATACAGATTTTCTAACAGTACCATTGCTCTTCAGGAAGTACTGGTTCTGCTCCAGCACAGGATAAACTCGATCCAAGACTTAATTTTTCTACCTTCTAAGGCTCAAACAAGAGATGTGTCTTCGTGTGCTGCCCTTCACACATGCAATTAAATCTTCCCTGCTTAATGAGCCATGGGCTGTTGCTCTGAAACAGAGGACATTAACAGTTCAGAAAAAATAACCCCCTGCAGATTAATCACCTGGTTTCTTCATGGGCCCAATTCCAGCCAGCAGACAGTGTGCAAGCAGAGGATCTCCGCGTACACTGCCTGACTGATAAGCATATTAGCTGATCCCTACGCCTGGCTTTGACAAGCATATAGCACATGAGTCTTACTTCATTGCTTATTTCAAATAAATACCAGAGGTCTCCAAATGTCACTACATTCACAGAAATTAACAATATGCAGCCATTTCACGACGGTCCTACTGTTCCCCCATTCCTGTCCCAGTGAAACAGTATCTATTTCATGCTTCTTGATTTTTAAAGTGAGTGTTTTATTGCCTTCTGAACAGCACTTAACTGCTAGGTATCATTTCTGCATCCACCATGCAGTAATCTTTGCAAGACAAGGACCTCAATTCATCTTGAGAACTACACTCTGCTAGAAACTGTCCCCTGGCTAAGGGTTTTCCTGCTCCTTGGTAAATCACTGGTAGCTTCGTCATTACTCAGTCCGACCACTGCATTTTGGTACAGAAGGCATAGTACTAAAAGGAAAGAGGATTAGGTGTTGGCCAAAAGGATGGTAAATCCATCAAAAGCCCTTTGCCAAACCTTGAACGTAGTATAGGCAGTGATGCCTTAAGAGCTTCATTTTGTGGAAACACAGACAAACAACCAGTTGTGCTCTCAGCACAGTTTCCCCTATTCCACTGAAAAGTAAGCTCAGAAAAGACAAATGGGATATGGCACAAAACAGTTAAACAGATTTGAACTGCTCCAATTTATGTAATGACAATACCCTTCCATCACCATAACCCACCTCTTCACCCCTGCCCACCCCACCTCTCCATGGTTCGGGAGACTTTTTGAACGGAGTGATTCTAGCATAACATGAAGGAAATACCAGTTTTATCTTCTGATCGTTTCTTACTCATCTCCTTTCTCTTGCTGGGTCAAATCTCAGTCTCACTGAACTCCTGATTTAGCCTATAGCAGGTAACAATGAACCCTCATCCTCATTTCATATATCTATGAGCCTGTTTCCCATGTTTCCATTTTTATAGCCCTTAGAGGCGACAGGAGCGTGCTGCTTTGATTGCCTTTACCTTATCCTTCCTACAGGTCAGGTGGGTCAGTGGCATACCTGAAATAAACTGGGACTGTTATTTCAACTATCAGTCACTCTTCAGCTGGAAGGCAGAGTCCTGCTGGCAGGGAGACTGCAGAGCACAGCAGAGGACAGTGGTGTCTTTGATGGTAACTGGGTACTTCAGCTCCCACCTGTTACCAGGTATCCATGGGCACCACTGTTCCCCTGGCTCTGTTTCCATCTGATCATGTTGTGTTGCTATTGGAGCACTTCAGTAAACAGGACCCAGAGCAGGGTGTTCGCCTCTGTGACCATGCACCATAGGCTAGATCCTCCACAGATTAAGTAAAAAAAAAGCTGTGGCATTTTCCTGAGCTGAGGATTTGGCCATACAGTATTAATGTCACTCTGTCACCAAGCAGGGTGCTTTTCAGGCGAGACACTGAACAGCATTTGATTAAGACCGATGTGAGTGGAGTGTGCAGAGCACCACAAATTGCCCAGGAATGGTCCTTTACAAAGAACCACCTGGATGCTACAAAATGAGCCATAAACGTGGAGATCCCATAAATATAACGGCACTTCAAACTGGACATCTTTGTAGCTCTTCAGTGTCTGCTGGGGTCACAAGCCCTAGAGCTGGGCACATTAATTCACCATGTCTTCAAAGAGGCAAAAACACTGCTGAGAGGGATGCAAGCATGTTTGCTTTATGATGACGCATAAAGACAATGCCTGGAGTCTCCCAAACAAGCCTTCCCTTTCCTTTAGTGGCATGAGAACAGTGCACACTACATGCTTTAAATGGGATTCAAGTCACTTTTTCATTGCTACTAGAGCAGGTACTGCTGGAGATAAAAGCAACTGTCTCAGAAGAGCAGGTATGACATCTGGTACATAGCACCAAAAATAAATCTTTAACTTCCTCTCATACCTGCCAAACCTGTTCCAAGGAAATAAGCCTGGGAAATATTACAAATACACACTTCTCTCTGATTTCAAAGGAAGAACTGACCTATTTTTTCTTTGCCCATTTAAAACATTTCCTATGAGAAGATCCGTTTGCTAAAACAATAGGCTCTGTTTGGAACAACCACAATCATAAAAGAAAACTGCGTGCATATGAAAAGGGCAAGTGGCCTGATGTTTGCACTGGAGGTAATTCATGCTAACACCGCTATTTATAGCGCAGCAGCACCTTAGGGACCCAGTCATGCTCAGCACACCCACTTGGTACACACTATACAGACATGAAATCTGATAGTCTCTCCCCTGCAGTGTACTCATCATACTGGTGATTTACGGAAACTGGTTCTGTAATGCCATATAATTTGGGAGTGGTCCTTTGTGAGGTCATTTTCTCTGGTCATATTTGTGCAGTAAGTATTTTCCATATCCTTTTCAACAGCTGACCTGGCTTACAAGAAGACAAGAGATTTGTGTATTGGCAAAGATGACCTACTTAAATCAGGAACAATTAAAGACCCAGTTCCTATTTACAGGCTTGTGTAAGGAACCACACACACACACACAAATCAAAATGAAGATGCCAGGAAATGTTTCTCAGTGCTACAATTCTGGACATATAGGAGGGTCTAAGATGGGGGGAAACAATAAAAGGAAGTGCTTGTGATTCATTATTAGCAATGTAAATAGGACACATTTGGAGCCTGTCATCATCCTGATCGCTCATATGCTTTTATTAGTCCTCATTCTTTATTCTTATTGTCTTGTTTTCTGTGCTTGTTGTTAAAGTTAGTTATATTATAGGCATCTGTTTAGCATATTCTATATGAAAATGCAAATAGAGATGAAAACCACCCGTTAAATAAATATATGCAGCTTCCATGTCATGTACACATTTGACTGTAGCATGTCAAATACAAAAGAATTACCACTTCCTAAGTCTGCATGTTCATTATGTGCATTACTTTTTTACCAGCAGATGGCAGTTTACTATTGCTTCAAACAGGTTATTTTATTAATGTCAGATGTTACAAAGTTCTGCAGGGTTGGCAAAAAGCTTTCAGTTAATTTCAAAGTTAATTTTTAATTCAATTTTCTTCTGCATGATCCGCTCTAGAAAATGTAATCAGGACCAAGGTATTTGCTTCAGTTTACAGTCCTGCCATTGACCAACGCTAAGCACTGCCTGAACAGTTCCCTGACAGCAAGTTCAAGCAGCACCAGTGGGTATTATCCAGCCTCAAACACTCTGCTGCTTCCAGCCCCTTGAGGCACACCTCACTGCCCAGCTCCCAGTCTGTGCTTGGGAAATTGTGCACAACATTATTAACACTGGCAGCAGGGGCAACATGAGAGACACGACTGTACAAAGAGGCCAGTGCTTTATTTACCGCTGGGTTGCTTTGAAACTGTGGAATTTTAGGTAACGAAGAGTTAAAACTACAACTCGGGCAATGCTGGCCACCTCCTGCACAGCAGCCAAGGAGGACCAAAGGCAGCAGGGAGTCTGTGCCAGGAGATGCAGCCTACAGGGGCTTTCAGAAATCCTTTAACCCAGTCAGAGCTCCACTATGAGCCCATCTTTGCCCTCTCTCACAGGGCTGAGAATGTGAGCTTTCCTAGTGAAACACTCCAGCAGGGAGCACAAGCAAAATGGATAGGTCGGTCCAATGCTGCTTTAACACCTGGGCACAGATTTACCCTGGGCATCAACTGACATGTACAGACCTCACAGACACAGCAGTGCCATCCACACCCTAAAAGCAGGCACTGGGCAGAGACTCATGCCCCAGGAGCCTCTCTCTCCACTGACCATGTGGTGACATTGCTCAGTCTATGTCAGCCCATCTTCCCTTCCTGCCCCAACAACTCCCTCCTTTGTGTCAATACTGGCATTCAGGTCGGCCTCATGAGGCAAAGTGGCAGCTCGCAGTTGGATTTTTTCCCTCATGCAACTCTGCCACCCACCACAGAAAACAAATGCTCTTTCCGATTGTATCAGCCATAGAGATTTGTGCTGGATTAAAGCAATCACATGACTCCTGGCTTCTCAGAGGAGCAGAACTCCGCCTACCTTACACCACAGGTGTGCCAGCTTAGCCTTTCACTAAGTGGTGATATTTCAGGCACACATCCATTTCTGCCAGCTCACTAGCCGCTGATCCAAATGGTGGGTTGAAACCGACTTTATACAGGGTGGGAAGGAAGAAAGGACTCCCCAAAACTGCCCACAGGGTGGGGACAGACGAGTTTTGTGGCTGGACAGGGATTTTGTTAATTTGATTT
>VYZQ01051610.1:0-10347 GCA_013400655.1 Mystacornis crossleyi
CCGTGCCGTGGCCGTGCCGTGGCTGTGCCGTGGCTGTGCCGGCGGCTCTGCCCGCGGCGCGGGTCTGGGGCACCGCGGCCTGGCCAGGGCACAGCTCCTGGGAAAGCAGGGAGATGGGTGCTTCTGCTTTGTTGTGATCTGTTCACACATTCCGTATGTTCTCTCGGTATAAGAAACACCATCTATCTTAACATTAGGAACTGTGAGCAGCAGGGTGGGTTGTATTCAACTTTGAACAGGGCTGTGCCTTTTCTTAATGGAAGGCTGAGCATTTAGCAAAGTTCTTGGGTTTGTCTTTGAGTAAGCTTAAGATAAATATTTAATGCATGCCTCTTTCACATATACACTATACTTCTGTGTCCTTGACAGCTATCACTTGATTTGTTCTGGAGGCTTATGTCGCTACACCCACCATAAAATACATAATTAATTGCTGCAAAGTGGGATTTTAATTGCAGAGTTAACCTGGAAAAAGCTGTTCTTTATTTTAAAGTGTAACTTCCTTAACAACAGAAGAACATCTGTGTATATTCTAACAGCTGAACTGTTATCCTGAATGAGTCATATGTTGGCTTCTTGCTCCTGCCTCTTGTTTTTCCTACAGAACACATGTAAGTTAATTACTGGAAGGTGCCCTGCTCAGATCACTACTAACCAAATGTTTGTGGTTTTTTTTTGTTCTGTTCACTGCAGAGGGAGGAAGCACTGAAGCAGCGGAAAGAGTTATCCCAAGAACTAGTTAACCTTCGAGGAGAACTAGGTAAGAATTTATTTTTGTATTCTTCATGAGAACAGAAACGCAGCAAAACAGATCTGCAGAAGACAGATGCCCTGGTACTGTAATGGCAGTCATTTCATTCCCTGACTGAATTCCACTCAGATGCTTTAAGCGCTGTGGAGCCCTAACAGCGTGACCCCAGGTTCACCGAATTCCTGGCACTGATCTGACTGCGCCTTGCGGGGCCTCCTTGCAAAACATGCATCCGATGACCAAAGCACTCACTTCGGAAAAATGGGAGGGTGGCCGACAAAAGTATATATACTTTTCTTTTGTCCCTAACTTATTTGTGCACTGTGTTCTAGAGATTTGCTGGCAGAAAATTCATAAACCTGTAAAACACACTGTGCAAAATCTGCATTTTGCCTTAGTGACTTGTAGGTGTATGAATGTAAAATTAACAGAACGAAATGAGGCTGATGAGATTAAATCGTTGAACTCATCCTAGTGGACAGCTGTAATGTGAAATTGAGCTATAATGTGCAGGGGCTGGTTTTGCCAACCTTGAAGCTTGATTTAACTGCATTTAATGGTAACTCCATGTATTTGAACTTAGTAGTTGTTCCAGGCAGGTCTCAGTAGGGGCTTGCTTTGAAAGAGCCTGGCCTTCCTCTGCCTTTGCATCCCTCTGTCCTTTTGCCAGCATTGCTGCTGGAACAGCTGTGCCCCCAGCAATGCACTGAGCTGCCTGGGGACCTAAGCCAGCTGAAACCAATGGCTGGAAGTGCTCTTTTGCCAAAGCTGCCTGGCCTGGCTCAGTATGTGACGGAAGGAGCACTGGGACTGGAGCAGAGAAAGGGGAAGGAGTAGCAGGGTGAAGGGTCGTGTCCCCCATCAGTTGCAGCTGATGCTTACATTATCCTAAAGTGACAAGAGAACTAAAGTTTTAATGTGGAAATTACCTTCTTGCATCGCTAAAAAGTTGTGTTACAAACTTTATAAACCAGATTTATTTTTATTCATGTACTTAATGTGACTCTCTGAGCAACCCCATTTGTTTACCTCATCAAGAAAATTACTTCAAAAGGATTGCTGTCAGAGCAAGAAAGTCTCTTTCCTTCCCTAGGCTTCCACCTTCAATATTATTTTTCCTTTACCAACATAGGTACTATGTTTATCACTTATCTAGAAAGGGGAAATTCTGCTTAGATGGGTAGACCAAAAACTGGCCAACACTTTTTGCCCATTACCACTTTTGAGAGTTTTGGTGGAGTTTGTGTTGTTTTTGTTTTTTTGTTTGTTTGTTTTAAGCTTAGTTCTTTGTAAGGATGCCTCATGATTAAATGAGCTTTCCATAAACTTGTTACCTTCCTGCTTTGATTAACAGCCTGCTGAGCTCATAAATGAGACTCCCACTGCAAGAATGTACCATTCAGTAGGTTGATGACCAGAGAAAATTTAAATGCAACTGTGCCTGATGGATCTGTGACACCCGAGTGCACAGAGCTCTCAGGGATGCTGGCTGATGTGCTGCTGGATGACATCATCAGCTGTTCCCCTCACAGAGCTGATCTTACTAGGTCAGTTCTGTAGGAGCATCTGAATGGCAGCCTGGGGCTTACTTCCCTTTGTGAGGTTTCCAGACCATGGTTTCAGTGAAGCATTTATCTTCATGCAGCTCCTTTGTCTTAGCCACGTCACACGTCTAGCCTGTCTGTACTGCTCTCCTCAGCATGTAAAGGGAGTGGATTTAATTACAGAAACGAAAAACTGTCCAGGTCTTCAATTCTTTCTAGCTTTAAAAAGAACTGGTTTGTTTTGGGTTTTTTTGTAAAGTTAAATTAATAATTTGTTGACAAGGTGTGGGAAGGCATTCTTGTAGCAGTAGTTTTAGCTGAAAATAATCTGCTTAAATACATACCTGGTAATCAGCTTTCTATTGACACTGTTAAATGGATACAGCTGAACTTAAGATTTCCATAGACTGTTTTGACATAAGTACTGTGAATTTTCATTCACAGTATGATCTAAGCATAGGTTTGCTGGGAAAGTTAAATGCAGTTTGAATCTTATTTTGGCCATGTAGACATGTTTTGTGGGGTTCCAGCTGCTATGTTTTTAATGACTTGGTTTGCAGCTTGGGGACAGGCAGTATTAGAAGAGGAACCAGGTGTGCCCAGCCCAGTGTAGCCTGTTCCCTGCATGTTTCTGAGTCTGTGAGGAACATTAAGTCTCCTGCAGCTTGTACCCTGCACAGTTTAGACTTCTCAGTTTCTTGCTTTGAAGTTCCATTGTGCACATTCCCAAGCTCCTTGATTTACCTTACAAGAACAAATTGACTTGCTGTTAGATGGTCTCTTTTGATGGGTTATTGCATATGACCCTTTCTACCAAAATACCTTTTTGTTTAATGGCTTGAATATGCATTCTGGTCCCAGAATGCGTCTTTGGCCACATGTGACTGTGCCAGCCACGGGGCTGATGGTTAGCAGACAATGCTTTCTGCTCTCAGTAGCTGAACCATGTGCAAGGACTAGCAGTGACAGGTGTTTGGGGATAGGCTTTTCCAAAGGGAGTTCAAAATCAGTTGGGTTCGGAACTTGGGCTTCCTTAAAATCTCCAGCTACAAAGACTAAACTTTGTGGTTTGAATGTAAATACCTGAGTTCTGGGAGCCTGGAGCAGGTAGGGATGTCCTGCTTGTCAACTATTTCCCTTCTTAAGATGCAAGCTAGTGTGTAAACTTCTGGTTACTTGTTTAATTATGTATATAGAAATTGCAAGGGCTACATCTTTCTTGAGAGGTACGAAACTATTCCTCTGAATTACTTGCACTCCAAATTGTTTCAGAGCCTCCTCACAACCATACTGGATGTGATCCAGCTCAGTCCTGCTACAAAACAGAAGGTGCAAGGCTGACTCAGCCTGCACCTGCCTTGGCCCTTTGAGCATCGCCATTCATGAGCCTTTCTCGGTGGCCTGGAGAGGCCTCTGTGTACCCTGGACAGGCAGCCAAATTCCAGACCCCTCTCTCTCACCTCCAGTTGCTGCACGGCAGTTGATAAAGAGTATTTTTTTCAAAATACCTTCTGTTCTGTTTTATTACTAAATTATCTTCAAGATCCTTTGGAGGTTCAGATAGAAGAGACTGTTATGTTCTACAGTGAATGTATTTGGATTTCAGGTTAAGGTTATCCTTAAAAATAATTAATAATAGGTAGATGTTTCATTCACTTACTTGAGACAGGGCCTGACTTGCCACACTTCATACAGTTGCCTGTTTGCCTGCTTGAACTCTCTGTCACTTGCAGTGTTTGCAGCACAGGGGTGTGAATTTACTTCCCGGCAGAGACGTGAGTGCTTCACATTATTTATTCAATCATACCTGCTTAAATGTTGCTTAAAGCAGGCTTTTTTGGCTACCTGCCTTGTTTAACTTGCCCAAGAACAAAAATACGCAATGTGGTTTAATGGCCTGTATCATTAGTCTCATTATGGAAGTAACACCGAGAGAAACTTGGTCATAAACTTGAAAGCATGTTTGGGTAGAAGAATTTTCAATATTGAGAATCTGCCAATACCATGTATTAATTACTATATACACATAAAAATATATATTGTATAGAGAAGGAAATGAGCATGTCTGTGGCAGACTTACTGGTCAAGTGAACATACATCTTGCAGTGTGAAATACAAGGTTTGAGCAATTAAGTGTTAGTGCAGCGTTATATCACGTAGTACTAAATACTTGGGCTTTTGTGTGGTAATTATCCCCATTTCACATCCCCACATCTATTAAACACTGATGGTTTACTGTCCTAGTGAACTCTGTTTTAGAATTTCAGACAGTCTAATCCCTTTTCATAAATCATAACTAGGCCAGCGAGTGACTTGGACAATTTTATGAACATAACTACTGTTTGCAAACAATTTAATGCAGGGTTCCAAAAAATCCATTGTCTTTTATCTTAGAGCTATGGTTATGGTGGCTTTTAGTGGAATGTAATTTGAAAAATGTTTTTATCTAAGCAGTTTAGCCATAAGGGCTGAATTGGATGATGGTTTTATAATTAGAACAAGAAAAAAATATGAAAGGAGATGCTGCACAGTTGTAAGGTCTTCACTCGTGGCTACTTTTAGTGAAAATACAAAATAGCTTTCTTGGAGATACAAAGACAACTTTTGTAGTCCTCTCCTTCGGCTGCAGCAACTGTTGATGTGGTTTGGATGTGCTGCTGTTGGCACTATTGCAGGGAGTTGCCATGTGCCTGGTTCTCCGTGCTGCTCTTGCAGGCATTTGTTTTATGATTTTGGCACTTACGAAGTTTCGTAGTGAAATACCCAAGATGCAAGTGGCTGCTGTTAACTACTACAAATAAAGGGTAATTTTACATGTCAAAACCAGCATTTCTACTCTGAAGATTTGCTGTTAGCAAATCTCAGAAACTTTCCATGATTTCCAAAGATCGTGGTCTGGCCCAAAATAACTGAGGTCTTCATTTATAATTAATGGTGTTAAGAAGCCTGGAAATACAGATTAATCTTTCTCTGTGTTGTAATACTACAGGGAGAGATAGTTGTATGACTGGGAAGAGAGGCTGGCACAAGCAAGTGGAGGAAAAATATTAATATTTGGAGGAAAAATATTAATGGCTTTTCTATTTGAATAAAGAAGTAAAAATTGCTTCTGGCTGCCAAGTATACCATTCCATATACTCTATCCTCAAAGCTTAAAACTGCTGAGTGTTACAAGTAAAACTGAACAAACTTCATGGACAAATGAATAGTGCATCCTTCATCTCTATGGCTTGATTTTTTTTTTCCCTGAAATGCTGTTGGACCATTTGTCTCCTGTTGGGTTTTTTTTGCTCAAGGTTTGTGGTCTAACGAAGATGGGGAATTGTGGAGGAAAGCACTTCAAGAAGGGAAAGGAAACACAGCAGCAGTGTACAAACACTCCAAAGTATGCACTTCAGATATCTCTGAAGTGGATCAGAAGTTGAAATAGATCTGTGTTTGCCACGAACCTGTGTTACAAAGCACAAATCTTTGTTACAAATTCTTCTTCAACGTTTAGCATCAGTTGAATGAGAAGACTTTCCAGCTGAGTAGCAATTGAATGGTTAGTCCGTGGCTAAACGGCCAAATTAAGGAATTAGGGACAAAAAATGAAAAAGACAGCTTTTAAAAAAAGGCAGAGCAGTCAAAAAATACATGATTCAGTCTGCAGATGGATAGGGCCGTGCAGAATACTTGCTGCAGATTTCAATCTCGAGTATTTAGACAAGCTTTGGTTTACAGGACATCTCATAATTTCAAATTAACAATTCTTCAGTTGGTGTTTTTGCTGAAGCCTTACATGGTCAGTTTCTTGCATCACCATGATACTGGGAGCTCACCGGTTGTGCAGTTCTGCTTCTTGTTTGGATGGCAGGGATTCAAGTCAGGCTTGTGATCTGCAAGGAAGCGTTGCAGCCTCCAGCCTTGTGGAGGCCAGAGTTACTTTCAAGGTAGCAGCATTTAAGTGCCAGTGCAAGTTTTAAAAGTTTTTTGTTTGCCTTTGTAACATTAGTCTTCTCATAAATCTGAATTGCAAACTGCCTGAAGGGGAACTGATGCGTCTGTTTTCTTTGACAAAGGCGTGGTTTGCTATTTGCTTTTTTTCTGAAGTGCTTTGCATCATCTGAAGTTCTGCGTGCTGACATTTAAAGATAACGCAACTATAGGCAGCACATTCTTCTGGCTAACTGGAGGCAAACGAATAGCTCTGGCCTTGCAAATAAGGAATTTGCCGCTTCTTCCTCTGTTGGTTTTAAGTGAAGTGGATCATTTGAAGCATTTTGCTACAGTTACCTCAACCTAGCCGTGCAAGTCGCCTGTCTCTCAGCTATGCCCTTACTCTGCTATAGAAGGTCAGATCCATCTGCACGTGGCTGGCTGTGTAACACCTCCATTTGGCTTGCTGCCTGGTTCTTTGCATTGTAAAATAATGTCCCCTAACAGTGTTTCCTCTTCTCCAAAAACGTGGCAATGCAGAGTATATATATATATATTCAGTAACTTCCTGCCACTGCACTGTCAAAGAAGTGTGAATGCTAATTTTCTTTCTGTGTTTTTGCTTGGTTTTTGTTTGTTTGGTGTTTTGTTTTGTTTTCCTTTCCCTAAAGGAACAGTGGTAAGAGAAGTTTGTGGAAGGAATAAAGAGAGGAAAGTAAAACCATCTCTTGGTGCTGGTGCAGAAAGTAGCAAAAACTGTGAAATCTGCTTGGGTTGCAGAGAATGTTGTGGTTTCAGTTGAGCCTCTGTTGCATTGTTGCCAGCCAGAGAATGAAGAGTTTGGCCTAAATCTGTCCAGATCAGCAGATCTTTTGCACAGACCCAGCACAGCTAAGCTTGCTGTTAAGCCTAATTCAGGTAGACACACATGCAGATTGATTTCCATGCAGTACAGCTCACTCTCTTAACACTTGCTAGTTCCACTGCAGGTTCCAAGTGGTGGTAGGCAGGGCCAAGACTCTTTACAGTTCCCTTAAAAGGGAGTGCAAGTATCATTCATCAAGTTACTCACATGCTTTTAATGAGCTGAAGCAAAGAAGAATAAGACACGTGTAACCTGAGGCACTCTGCTGGGGCAGGCTGCTTTCCCTTGAGGTGACCCACTACTGCTTTGGGAATCAGTCCTTGAAGATACTGTAATTTATTTATCTTACGGCTCAAACACAGCTGCGATGAGAATTTCCTGTACTGCCTGTACAAAAATCCTTGACTCTTCCCATGATTTTACATAGCGTTTATAGTTACACTGTTTGGGCAGTGTGCCAGTCTGCTGTGAAGTGCATGCATGCATGACTTCTTCTGCCTTTGAAGATCAAGTTAACGTTTTAGTTGAATTTTCTCTTAAGCAGCCACTCATCTGACTAATTTATTTTAAACCACAGTACTAGAGTCTGTATAGAACCAGTTTTGCTCAAGGTCAGTGACCACACACTTGTGTTAGAGATGCTGTTTCACCTTGCTTCCAGGCTTTGGGTGCAGCTGGAACTGCATAAGGCATTTGCTGCAGTCATATTAACAGTAGGAGGGTGACTCCTCCTATTCAGGCTTGGCCGGCTGGAGTTGGGAATGCTAAATTTCAAACTCAAAAATGCAAGTTCCTAACTTCTGTATTGCCTTTTAACCAGCCACGAATATGGGGAGACAAATGTAGGCAGCCTTCTTAGCAAACCTGTGTTAATGCAGATGTGAAGAGAATTGCACAGCATTTTTTTCTTAGTACTCCGCACTTTTTGCCTAAAGTCGTTCTCCGTCTTGCATATTTAAATATCTCAGGCATAAACACGTGAGCAGTACCTTTCAGACTGGCAGATCTGTATCAGGCTGTCCATGTCAGGCTAGAATTGCTTCTCTGCTATATATCTGAGTGTGAGTGTCATTAAACATACAGTATTCAGGTTATTAAGACTTTTACATTTAGCTAAGTGGTTTATATGTCAAAAAGCGAAGCACTCTGACAAATATTCTATTGAAATGGGATCAAAGAAGGTGAAGTAGCAAATGCACTTAATTTTTTTATTAGAGCTCTTCAGTGTCTCTCATGAGAAATTCCTTCTTCCATGTCATGTCAGTCTGCAACACTTGTGCTTTCTATGTGGGTTCCTGGCTGAACTAGGTTCAATTAATTCTCAGCCTAAGAAACATGGAATTTGATATTTTTGCGAAGATCTTTTCATGTGCCCTTGGAGGGGGCACACATTTGATAGCTATATCGTATTTGTCTTTGTATATAACCATGTTGCTGTGCAGTGTGTTCACTATTTTTAATACCTGTAAATGAAGAAGTGACTTCAGTATTGAACTTGATCCAGTTCCTTTTTTTTGGTTTTTTTTTACTTTTGACATCTTCAGTAACCACTTCTGCAGCTTGTGAGAAATTGGAAAGAGACAGGAATGAACTGCAAGTTGCTTATGAAGGGTTTTTGCAGAAGTTAAACCAGCAACATCATGATGACTTAGCTGAGCTGGAGGAGAGGCTTAAACAGTTCTACACTGCAGAATGTGAGAAACTCCAAAGTATCTGCATTGAGGAAGCTGAAAAGTACAAAGCGCAACTCCAGGAGCAGGTTTGTAACACTCAAAGTAGAAAAGTTCTCTAGCAACTGCTTTCTGCTACAAATGAGCCTTCAGAGAATCCTGGGTTTTGCTAATAACAGTTATTTCATTTAATGTGAAACTCCACTTCATTGCAGCGATAAAAATACTACCACACTAAGCTGTACAGATCTTAAGCTTATGTTTAAATGTGGTGGAGATTGTTTGTGTTCGGCCAGCTTAATTAATTTCTAGAGCTCCATGGGATATTTGAGGCAGTTTGAGTTTTAAGATTTATAGAAACGCACCTGTCCACTGGCCTTGCTTTGCAACAACTCCATGTGTGTGACACGTGCACAGATCGTCCTGTTGGCAGTGGTAAACTGTAAGGTATCGTTCTTGTTTATTAAGTGTTGTACACAGCTTAGCTTCTCCTTTTAAATCCTACTANTTAAATCCTACTAGACCATTTAAGATGTAATCGACATAGTGCATGAAGCCATTGAAATAATGCTTTAAACAAGGGTTAAGTTGATACATGTAAGGGGAGAAAAACCATGTTGTCATATTGCAGGTGGACAATTTAAATACCACACATGAAAGCTTTAAGCTGGAACTTGAAAACAGACACTCAGAAAAAGTAGAGGAGCTGAAAAAGGAGTATGAATCCTCTTTTTCAGGCAAGTATTTTGTATTTAAGTACATGTGCTACAATACTGTTAGTCACAAACAAAAATATTCAGGATTTTGATCATTATGTCCACCTCACTGTTCTTTGTGGCCAGCTATCTTTAAAAACATTGGCTGAATTCCTTCTTTAGGAACTGACAAGTCTTATTTTACATACAGCAGTAACGACGATCCCATTGTAGTAGAATGAAACTTGTGAAATTGTTTGAGTGGAAGTGACTTTTTCTTGCAGTAAAAGATGTCTGAATTGCCCTCAAAATCTCAAGTGACTGAATAATTCTTTACTGCATAATGCAGAAGGTTTGCAATGAAGCCTGATAGGGCACCCTGCAGTTCTATAAGGAGCCCCTCAAAATTGAAAATGAGGATAAGCTGGGATGTGTGGTTTTCCTAATGACATGGAAATGTTGAGAAATATTACACAGTGTGTACAGTACACTGTGGCAGAGGTGGTTTTCCAGGGAGGGGGTGCTGACCATGCTCAGGTTTAAATTGCATGTTACTGATTTAAGTGATGATGATTTCCATCCTCCTTCCAACTCCACTTGATAGCCAAGTTTCCAGTGATGCTCTTTTGTCTTGAAGACTGGTCATGCTTCCATTGCTTTCAAAGAGCAAACTCCTCTGCATGGCATCCGAAGTGGGAAAAGAAATGTTCTTCTAGAAGTTTGTGGAAGATGCAGTTTCAATTTTTGCTGTGTTTCCTTCCATAAACTCAACTTTTGTCAGATGTGGCCTGTGCTTAGTAAGTCCATTTGTTGCATGCAGATGAATGCTCTCAAAACTGACAGGCTGTCTGCTAATGAAATGGGTAAGTGAGGGGAAAACCAGCAAATCTGAAGTGGGAATAAA
>VYZQ01051610.1:19789-30190 GCA_013400655.1 Mystacornis crossleyi
GAAATCAACTGTTGAATAAAAGGCTCAAATGCACTTTGAAATTTAAAAAGCTGGCACAACTCCTTTAGTTCAGAGGGAAAGACATTGTTCTGAGAAATGAAAATGCTAAAAAGGAATTTAGACGTTGCACAGCCTCATCTAAAAGCTCCAGGATTGTTAATATGGTCAAAAAAAAAATATATATATGGTACAAGAATATATACAAGGTACAAAACATATAAGGTACAATATATATGGTACTTTTTTTTCCCTTAAAAAAAAAAAAGGTACAAAGACCTTTTTGAGATATTCCTATGAAATTGTATAACCTACTTAGTCCTTTGGATTACAGTGTGATGTTCTTGATACATTTTAAAAGATTAACCTTGCCTCTTACACCTTCAAAGTTAGTTCTGCTGCATGCTATATTTAATTTTTTTTGGATGTCTTATTTTCAGAGGCCAGAGATGAAAAAAGCTCTTGGGGAATGTTTTCCAAGTAGCCTATTACAAGAGACGTGCATAGAACCTTTTCAGTCTTTACCATGGATATTTCTCTTACCAGTTAACTTGGTTGAGGTTCCTGCACGCTGAAGGAAAAGCACTCAGCAAGCTTGTTCAATGTTTTCATTAGCTACACTACTAATCAGATTATTGACTTTACTGGGAAGCTGCCATTTTTACATCAGCACTTAGAGCTGTCACTACTCAAAACATCTGCTCAAAGGTCTGAATTATCTGGAGCACAGGGTTACCTCAGGCTTCACCAGAAGCTTTAGGAATTCCAGTCAAATACAGGCTGGGACAGATTGAAGTGTGTGACCAAGGGACCAGTTCCTGCTTTGCTTCCTTGCATGCTCCGAATCAGCTGGTTTTCACTTGCCTTGTAAATAAAATGGCTTGCATTAAATTAATTTTCGTCATTTCGCTACTAAGGAGCAGATTTGTATTGAAAGTTCTAGCCCACATAAAGTTGGTGCTTGAGACTAAGGAGGAAAACATTGCCAAAATGTCCAGCAGTGTTGTTACCACGTTCTTACCTTCTCCTCTGGCAAGTTCTTTCCTTGTACTGGTAACTAAACCCAGGGTGAGAGAAGCACTGGCTTATTTATCCAGGTATAGTTCTCCTAAGTAAATTAATACAATCAAGTTGAACTTGTTATTAACTTAAGAAGAAATTCTGCTGTAAAACTGAACATTATTCTAATGTTTGCTTTTTTGCTTTTTTCCTTCTGTAAATGTTCATATATAAATAAATGCAAGTTTTACCTTTAGCAACCATAATTTGCTATATAATTTACTAAATGTAACACCATACATCTATTATAAGGTTGTGAAAATACAACAACATAAGGAAAACCCACCATACCCAACTGCTTACAAGTCTCTGGACTAAATACTAAATACTAAATATTTATTACGGTGCTAAAGGATATTAATCTTCAGCAGGAGAGAAAATTTTGTGTTTATGTCTTTACACATATATGAAAATGAGCACACACACGTTTATATTTTCAAATGTTCAGAAATTTATTCTTGCAAAATAAACAATTGCTATTGGCTAACTTTGTAACAAGGCTTTTTTAGTTTGCTTTTTTGTTGTTGTTTTAAACATGTACAGTACTCTTAATGTTAAAATTGCACGTTCCACACAGCGGCTTGACCTCATGCAAGAGTCTGAGCGAAAAGGCCACATGCCAAGGAAAGCCCGAAGAGCACCTGTTTCTAAATATGCGCACACCCTATGCATGTTCAGACTCAAACTTTAATGCTTCATAGTAGTTTCATTAACTCACAACTCACTACTGCTGGACATAGGGAACTCTGTTGTGGCCTGTCAAGCTAGTCAACATGGAATGCACTGACATATAAAAGAAACAGTGAGAGAGAAGCTTCGTTTAAACATTAATAAAGAAAATTAATGGCTATAATGTCAGATAACATACAGGTCAGTCCATGTCCAAAAGTCTTGCCTATCACTTTTGTTCAACTTTGGTAGCTACTGTTGTTTCTCCTTGTAGGTTCTGAGCTATACAAACATAATTTCCCGCATCTATGTCTTCAAAATCCTCAACAAGAAGAACGCTCTTTGAGATTCTTGTAGTATGTCCAATTCCTCTGTTTATCAGTCTCCAGAAGTTTTGAATAATCACAGGCCTCTCGGACTGTTTAAAAACAAAAAAAAACAGAAATAACCCACCCACATAAAACAGGTGATTCTGAAGTGTATTGACTGACACCACCGCATCAGCCTGACGCAAGAGGCTGGAGCGTAGGAGTCTACATCCAAAAGTCAGCCCTAAGTGAGGGAACTGAAGGTGTCCGGCAGTTGCAGCAACATTCCTGCATTAAGTACTGATGTACCATTAAGCTATGCCCCATCAGGATAATACAATGGCTCTTCCATTCCAAGCACAGATACTGTGTGTACTGAGATCAGAGATGGGCTTGCCAAAGCTCTGCCTGGAGCCTGTGCGTGAGCTCAGTTTTAGGCCACTTACTAAGGCTGCATTTGGGTACCTCATCAAACAGGTGAGGTATCCTGGGCGAGGTGCCAGGATAGATGTGTGAGCTCATTTTCAGACTTCCAGCATGTCTCAAAAAGAAGGCAGCAGTGGCATGAGATAGCTGTCTGAGTTTCAGTTCTCTTTTAGCACAGCAAACAGCTGTCACACGTTGAGAACTATTCTTCCTCTAGTTTTAGAAAACACTGTATTAGAAAACACACAAACAATTCTCAAATACTTCTAAGTTAATCTTCACATTCTGCTTTGCAAAATGTATATGTAACTTCAAAGCCTAAAATACACACACACACCCCCATGTTTATATCAAAAAATGCTTTCTGGTTTGTTTGTTTGTTTGTTTGGGGGTTTTTTTTGTTTTTTTGTTTTTTTGGTTTTTTTTAATTATTAAGTAAAAGACACTTTTTTTTCCTTTTTTTAAATTCCGTAAGATAGTTCCCTAATGGTTATGAGGTCACACTGCCTGGCACCTCAGAAGATCACAAAATACTGGGTAAGAGAAACTGGCCCACAGATAGACTAAGGCACTCTCTTTTCTTCCAAAATCCATTAGCTGCTAGTCAGCAGCTTTAAGCACACTGGCTTCTGCTATACCAATAACTGGGATAAAACTGTAAGAGAGAGGTTTCTGCTTGGAAATCATCTTCCCTTGCCTCATGAAATAGAGGGGTTAACCATTTACCAATATGAATGCTACAAGGCTTAAGCTCAATGTAACAAAAGGGTAAGTTAGACACTTATGCAGAGTCAAAGCTGCAATCTCACACTTGCAAAATGACCAGTACAAAGGCAGCTGCCAGTCTTCTGAAATTTAGGGATGAGTCACAGTGCAGTCAGGGAATGCCTAGAAGCAGCAGGCATTACCAGCTTTAAAAAAAAATATAAAAATTCTTGGCAGCTGTAGTGTCATAGAAATTCTTAAACTTTTAGAAGTAATTAAGCCACTTAGCAAAGCACTACCTCCTGTTCCAAGCCTGAAAATTAAGTGCTACCTGCAATCAAGTACTACTGCATGCTTTATTCAAGTCTAAGTTAGTTCTTAAATACAGCAAGTGGAACTTCCTTGACCCTACTGAAAGTGAAGGTAAAGGCTGCGCAAGGCGGACGCTGTTTGCCTGGCTGAGCTCTTGCTAGTCCATTTTTCCTCAAACTAATTGCCTTCTGCTTTGAAGCCTGTTGCACGGAATCAGATTAAGGGTGGAGCTGTATGCATTCACAGCAGGTGAAGAGCAAATGCAATTGTCAGGGAGTGGCAAGAGGAAACAAGACAAAAAAACAACTGAGTGGAAAAAAAGAAGAGGGAGAGGGTAGCGACTATAGAGATGAAAGAAGGGTCTCCACAATGCAGCGTACCTAGGGACAAGCAGGGATTCATGTGCTGCTTCTGCTCAGGAAACGAGGGGTAGGTGAGAGTCCAGCTGCTGGGTGACGCGGGGTGGGACAAAACTATCACTGAGCTCCCAGCACTGAAAGCAGCAGCATGAATGGAAACACCCAGTGAATCTTAGAACCATGTCAGCCCTTCTTGAAGGAAAGGTCTGTATGACCAGCAACACTGAGGGTCCTGTCTCTTCTCCCTCCACCCCACCTTTTTTCTTTGCAGTATGTGAACACTCTCAATAAATGTTAAGTTTCCAACAAGCATACAGTGCTTCTACTCTGACACTTACTTGATCCTTTTGTTGGGGCAGAAACCCAAACACAACTGTCCCCCTCCCTATCCTCAGGCACAACTGGAGCTCAGATTGTTTATTCCAGTGCATAAGCACATCAGCCCTTTCCAGGGCAGATGCAGGCCACAGGCCAAAGCCTCTCTCACCCCTGTAGGTGGGTGCAGTGAGAGGGTGTAGTCCTCTGCTAATAGTGCATGTGCCCTGCTCTGCAGCTATCGTATCCATAGCAAACAAGGGAGATGATCTGCATGCTTTAGCTCTTTATATTCCGAGCTAGAGGTGTAAACAAGCACATGCCACCATGCATCAGGTGCTGTAAAACCACTGGGAGCAGCTGGGCCAGTAACAGCCAGCAAACCAGGCCGGGGGCAGCCTGGGAAAGATGCAAAACTAGGGTGGATACTAATGAGATACAGAGTTTTGGAAGGCCAAGTTGAGTCTAGAATTTAATTCCTTCAATTGTTCTCAGTAATTACAGTTAGTTACAAAAGACAAAAATGGAATTTGTCCAGCCAGTTATTACAGTCTAATAAACAGATATCAGGGGAAGCTGAACAAAAAAAAAACCAGAAAACAACACAAGACAAAAACTGGAAAACTGTATCAATCAACAATGCTAATGTGATCAAGCAGGGGCATTTTTTCCCTTCCAGAAAAGGATGGCTGGAGGGGGACAGAGGGAGGGAAAGACAAACTCACATCTAAGCAAGGAGCTGGTTCTACACGCCTGGTGCTCTCACCAGCAGTTCAAATCCCTTTTGTGTTCACTTGCTCTCTCACTGTTGTCCCCCTGAGGACACACACACCTTGCAGTGACAGCCGAACACCACAGCCTCTATCTGAATGGCTACTGCAACTTCTAGGGCCTTAGACTTGCATTTCCTGAGGCCTAGTAAGCACTGAACTCAAATCAGTCACTTAAGCAATTGTCTCTCCTGTCAAATTACTTCTCTGGTCTCCCAAGGAGGCCAGTGCTGATAAAAGAACCTTATTAGCAAGCTCTGCACTGTCCTTTGACAACCCAGCACCAGAAGAGCTGGCAAATAGGATACAATGCCAGCCCTTCAGTCACAAAAGATCCTTCTTCCCTGGTGAAGGATTCCATCTCCCAGCAGTCCTTCCTCTGCTCCTTGTCTGCTTAGGATAAACAGCGATAGGGATGAGGCTGATTAAGACATGAGCTCTCCTGTAACAGGTGAAGGTGGTTAGCAGGAAAAGAGAGGGGACCCTCAATGATGCTAGTCAGATACATCTTATGTTGTGCAAGAAAAGAGACCACAGATTCACTCTGGTTTTCCTGTTTTCACTTTGGTTTGCTTTCATCTTTCAGATGAGGCTGGGCAGAAGCAGATTCTGCTTCTGGATGTGGACAAGCTTAAAAGTTCTGTGCTGGGATGATTCATGCACCCAAGCCATGGAGAAGGAAGGGATATCAAATGCAGAGGCATCAGTGGGCTTTGTGGTTTGCCCTAGAACAGCCTCCTGATGCTGGTTGGCTTTGATCTTGTCTGAGGCCTTCTTTGGAAATGCTGCCAGAGGCCAAGTATCTCTGGAACGGAAACCTGAGGGAGGAGTGAGCTTTGCTGAATTTGATTTTTACTAACAGGGGTAGAGCTCTCCAGCTTCATCCCTGTGCTACTTCTGGATTCTCAGGGAAAGACAAGCTGAAGTTCAAAGGGGATATGCTGCCTCCTCCTGCCAGCATGCCTGAACTGGCAAGAGCATTCGAAGTGCTGCCTTTGGGAAGAACAAACCATTGCAGGCAGGGCATACACCTCTTACCTCTTGCCCTGGGTACTGCCACCTGAAATTCACATCCACATCTGGCTCCCCCAGGACTGTGCAGACGACATGAACTCTGTCACCGAGTCTGGCTCTACTGGATGACACAGCAATTGTGGTTGAGGGTGGGCCCTTGGGAACTGAGACAAAGACAGTGTTTAGAAACAGAAAATTAGCTGCTAAAGTTAAATACACTGTTAAAATTCAGAGTCCATTTTTGACTCAGTTTACTTAATGCAACAGGTGTTTTACACCTGCAACTTTCCCCTCTAAACTGGGAAACTTGCTGGAATTTAAATCTGATAAATGGTTTATCACATACACTTTAGATCAAGATTTTAAAACTCTGATTACATTACTTACTTTACTTTTTAAAAATTATTTTCTCAATGTCAGCAGAAGAGTCAGTTTAAGCACAGAGAAAACTGCACTTTACCTTCCACATACAGCAGGTGATATTTGATGGAAATCTGAGGTGCTCCCTGTGACTCTGCTTTGCAGTAGACAATACCTTTATGATCAGGAGTAGGGTGCTGGAAGACAAAACCCTTCTTTGCATCATAAATAATATCAGTTCCATCTATTTCAATTTCTTCTGCTGGAAACTCCCTGTGTAGAGTCACTTCCGCTGAAGGAGTAGTAACACGGCATGGGATGACTGCAGGTTTATCTGGGTTCAGGTAGACGATCTCAAAATAACTGGGAGTAGGTACAAAAAGTTCCTCTTTGTCTGTGCAGAAGAGTTGACACAATTACAGAAATATTTACACTTTGGTTTAACAGAAAGCAAAGTACATTTGACAAGAGAAAATAGCTGTGAGCAACATTTAAAACAAAAAGCTTTGGCTTAATTTTAATATGCACCCATGAAAGAAAAAACAACATTGCTTGCATTAAAACACATTAAATTGAAAATAAAAACGAAGTATTTTTTTAATCTTAAGAAAATCTTTGGAATGCCTTTTAGTAAGTTTCCAAATACTTATCTGGATCCCATCATCACTAGTAAGATAAAGACTACTAGAAAAAGATATTCTTCGATGCTACAGACTTTTTATACCTATGCTTTTAGACAAAATGTTTGATTTACTGCCCTAAGTAGATGAAATATTTAGTGCTCTTAGAACCACAGTCAAGGAATATTTCCATAATTGGCATTCTTCTTGGAAATATAAATCTGAAATTCCTCTTTATAGCATGAGCATTTACATAATAACTTGACTGAAAAGTTTAGTCCAGCCTTTCTAAAGGAATGTATCCTAAAAACATTAAACACTTCCGTCTCTTGGTCCAATTTAGCTCCAAAATGTATTGCAAACAATCCTGTCTCAACATTTTGTACTAAATCATTTTCTAGCCACAAATACTTTAGCTCTAATGAGGCATCAAAGGTTTTACTAATCAGAATGGTTTCCAGAAGAAAAAATGAACCACTTTATTTCAGCTTTGTTGTACCCAGTAGCAGTAAACTGTGCACAGGCTCTGGGGGACATCAGATGTACTTGAAGAATGTTTTGCCTCTTAACATGCTATAATGACTCCTCAGAGAAATTGTGGCCTTACCAAGCTCAGCAAGGTCAAGATTTTTAAGGCAGTGCAGGTAACTTGAATAAAGTGGCAGTGGGGGAGAGTCCATGGGGCCATCTGAATGCCGCAACAAAATGAATCTTCCGCACAGATTTATTTTCTTTATCATGACACATTTTCAAGAATTAAAACATTTTTAATTCATTTTGCAGAAAATACTCAGGAAGTGTGTTACTATTTCCTAAGGTATGTGTTTTTCATTGCATTATGCATTCCTTTGGGTACACATTTTGCATAATCTATAGGGAAAATGGACTCAAAAAATCACACTAAGCAAGTAGTTTTCTGCCCACCAGCACTGTCTTCCTTAACATCCATTAAAAATAGATGAAAATTGTGGAAGTAAAATCTCGACAGTGAAACCACTGATGTAGTTTTATTCCTGTCTTACCAGCAAATATATTTCCATTAATAATCCCCCAGTGAGTGAATTACCTGTGAAAAAGATGTACGTTGACCCTGTTTTAGTCTCCTCCTTCCTGCATTTGTTACCACTGCACAGCTGAGGCCAGCAGCTGTATTCACCTGTGTCTGCTGCAGTGGAGTTTGCAAGGATCAGCTGACTATACCTGTCAAGCTGCTTTATGCTGTGGAAAATAAAAACAAAAGGCAAAGACAAGCACAGATGTATTTCCTTGTACATTACTGTCAGTTCATTTCCACTTTTGATTTTTTTATTCCTTCTCTGCAACTGACCCACTTTTCACTTTCAGAGCTCTGTTGCAACTTCCCCTTTTGCTCCAGCAGAGATTGTTTACATGAGTAGTTTTACTGATTTTAACTACATATGAGAGCTTGCAAGCTTTTGTCTTGCACAGTTCGTTTCTGGATTGCTTCAAATGTCCATTTTGAGTTGGGCTGTGACTGTTCTAGGCAATATGCTCATCTAGGTTTTGTCCCATTTTGTCCATGTATGGCACTTTCCTTCATTCTACACGGCAACCCACATGCATCTCAGCCCTTTTCAAATACTGTAGCGCTGCTTCGATAGTATCTAACAAAGATAATTTACGGGCAGTTAGTAGCAGGTACTCTACTGAGAGTAATTTAGTAATTAGTAATTAAAAATTTTAGTAATATTTAGTAATTTGTGCCTGCTTTCAGTGTGAATGCTTTACCAGTCTTTACCATACTGGTCCAAGTTCCCACTTGCAAAGAGCTGCTGTCTCAGATTGGATTTGTCCTGCAAGTTAAGTCATTTTGCATCACCTTTGCCTCTGCTCTAAGTCACCTCACTGGAGTTTCCTCCTCATCCCTCAGCTATTTTAGAGCACAATCCTGAGAACTGCTGGAGGTGTGCTGGCACTGCCACCACTTAACTACACAAAATTCAGCCCATGTGGTTATTTCAGACTTCATTTGCTTTTTTTTTCTTCTCCTGAATTTCCCAGGCACATCTCTCAGTGGACTGACTTGCACATTTGTAAATGTGCAAGTATTTACAAATATGTAGACATATACATAGATACTGCCAATTTTTCTAAGGGGGAAAGCTCCTATCTTATTAAATACAGCAGCTAGTCTCATCTTGTTCTTTTTTCTATGTATTTTAAGGTTTACTTTCCTGGCTCTTTCTGGCAGACAGATGGTGTTGTGATTGGCAGTCTGCTGGGTTGACTTTTGATGGATTGCAAAAGCAATGGCCCGAGAGTAGCAGTTCTCAGGGAACCCTGTCAGCACAGCTGTGTGGCACTTACTGACCCGCTCTGCTGCTGCTCTGACCCTTAAAGATGTTCTTTTCACCAGCTGCCTTTCATGGTAGTGCATCAAGGTCATGAAGGGTTCCCTCCTTCCTTTACCAGACATTGAGTTACAAGGTAATTTCTTTGCCAACCAAGTCAGGAATGATTTTTCCAAGTTTAGGTATTTGATAATAAACTTCTTTTTACTGTTTTAAATGGCATTTGGACAAACACACAGCTTGCATGAAATATGAACAGCTCTCATACTCATTCAATTGTGGGGTTTATGAATATTTATTATCCTCCTAATTCTTATTAATGTGGCAGTTATTCTGTAAGGCAGATACCCGACTGAATAATTTCTTTCTGCTATTAGCATCTTTGAAGAAATTTTTATCCTCTAAAACACCTCATCACTGAGTAACAGCAGTACTACAAACATGCCTGAGTGTGCTGTTCTCTAAAGGCTCTGTTTTGTTTAACTCCCCATTGCAGGCAGAGTAACTTTAAACAGAGGCCACCACTTCAGCTGCATGTGCTTCCCAAAAGTTGTGACTCCCCAGGTGTTCTGCTAGCAGTCTGCACAGCTACCAGCAATCACAAGCACCAATTCATGTAATCCAACATGCAGCCTTCAGCCAGGCCAGCAGCTTAGAGATAAAAGCACACCAAATACACACCTCAAACAGAGATAACTGAGCATTATCTCTTCCAGTTAAGCCCTCAGACACCATTAGTACATGGATCCACCACAGGGCAGTTTTGAAGCCTGCCTCAATAAACAGGCAAATCATGTTTCCTATCCACTAATGCACTCGTCCTACACAACCTCGTCTGAGTCCACTTTTTCGAATCACGTAATTACGGAGCAGTAGCCTTTCCATTTTTAATATATACACTACCTTACATTATAAATAATCTTCAGTTTTTGGATAACGTTTGGAAGATTCCTATTTGTGCAAGAGAACATGCTGTGTATCATAACCAACAGGAAGAAAAGACAAATCCAAAACATGTCCTAGTCTGTATTATCACTCTTTAAAAGTTTCAGAGTTCACATTTCACAGGCTATATGACTACCTCAGAATAAAATGTTTTCCAAGGATCAAGTACTAAATGTCAATAATACAGAGAAATCATTATGCCAGAACACTTTTGCCTGCAATCATTAATG
>VYZQ01051610.1:39219-53121 GCA_013400655.1 Mystacornis crossleyi
GTTGTATTTTTATATTATATTGTCCTTGGATGTTTTCCTTCATTAATTTGTCTGGTCAGTTTTCAAAATTACACAAATTACACATAAATACTAGAGGCCTCCTAGTTTTTTTATTAAATGAATAAATATCCACGTTTCTCCAGCAACATTCTCTCCAGCACATACTCTTTTACAAAACTTCAGTGGTTTTGACTCATATTCTTTCCAGACTAAGTCCTACTCTGTATAATTGTTCCTGTAAAGAATTTGCATCTTACAACGGGTCTGCTACACCACATTTGGGTGATGGCAAGAACATGTCAGCAGACTGTACACCAGGTTCAAGGTATGCTTAAATTCAGTTGTGCATATTAATGGTGTCTTCTTTTCCGTCTAGAACAGATCATTAATTTTCAAGATAGCACTATTAGGAGGTGACTTTCTTTAAAATAATCAGATGTAATTCCAAGATCACTTTCCTAAGTAGGAACTATTGGTTAATAATTCCTAAGTAGAAACCCATCAAGGCATATATGAAGTTAGAACAATTTGTGTTACTTAGCATCTACCAACACAAAATTTGAAGTCGTATTTTCCCTGCCCAGTCTTTCAAAATTGAGAGATCATTCTACAACTCTTTACTGACAGTTTTCTTTTAACAGATACTTAAACATGCTGAAAAGCATGTCCCTTACAAGATCCCAGTTAAATTCAACTGGATAAAAGCAATTCTATTCATTCTGCAAAAAGACTAACTCCGACTCTTAATTTCATATTAGTTACTGTTTCATGAGAAAACATGAAACAGTTCCCTTGTCCCACAGCACCTTGGTTCCCAAGGAATCTTTCACAACAGGCTTAATAAAAGCCTTTGGGAATCCAAATACATCAACCAATTCATCCGTGGCCGCACTCTTATAAAAAGTCCTCAGAGAACCTCAGCAGATCTGAAAAACAAAAGATACTTCTCGAGGGGGGAAAAAAAAAAAAGACAAGTCATGCCAAAGCCATACTGACTTCTCTGCAATGCATGCCTGTTTATTCATGAGTTCAGTTTACAGAATACAGATACCTGGTTTTGTTCTTCTACCTCCCTCAAATATCATAAAATACGGGGACATTTCCATTTCCCTGGAAAGGTATAACTATATGATATGATATAGTGGTATGTAATGATATCACAGAATCAATTCAGTTGGAAAAGACCTCTGTGATCATCAAGTCCAACCTTTGACCAAAAACCACCATGACAATTTATTAAATTATACCACAGCACTAAGTGCCATCCAGTCTTTCCTTAAACACCTCCAGGGATGGCGATTCCACCACCTCCCTTGGCAGTTCATTCCAATGTCTGATCACGCCTTCCGTGAAGAAATTCTTCCTAATGTGCAACCTGAACCTCCCTTGGCCCAGCCTGAGGCTCTGTCCTCTCGTCCTGTCACTAGTTACCTGGGAGAAGAGGCCAAACCCCACCTTGCTACCACCTCCTTTCAGGCAGTTGTAGAGAGTGATAAAGCCACCACTGAGCCTCTTTTCTCCAGGCTAAGCAACCCCAGCTCTCCCAGCTGCTCCTCATAGGACCTACCCTCTAGACCCTTCACCAGCTTCACTGCCCTTCTCTGGAAAAAGATGATAAATTATGACAAGCTGTGCACCCAGGTTAAGGCTTCACCAATTTCAGGTTCAAATTTCTTTTACACCTCAGGTGTATATCATAAAATCATGGCACTTAAACAGTTTCTGTTGCTGATTTTCTCTGACACTGATTCTAACACTGATGACATGTCCTCTAATGATTCTCCCCATAGAGAAGAATTCTCTCAGAGTCTGCTGTTACAGTGCTTCGTAGGATACTGACTGCACTCTTAAGTTTCTTCTATGTTTATCATGTCACCATTTTCCATTAAAACCTCTCTAAGCACCTCCATAGTGAACACGGGTGCACACGGATAAATTTTTAAATTTTACTTTCTATAGATGCTCTTTCTTATCCCCCATTCCTACCAGCCATAAAAATTCTGCAGCCATGTCTCCCTGCCCCACCCTAATACATCAGAAGAAGAAAATTGATTTATGGCTGGTTTTAGCCTTTTGTAAGCTGTTTCTCAAACTCTTTCTGTCTGCTTTATTCTGGTTTTTATATTTAACCCATATGTGAGTTAAGGAGCCTCCTCCTCTTATGTAATTCCCCCTTCCAAAATTAAATACATCAATGGTTTCTTTGTCTTTTATTATTCCTGCAAGAATATTAAAACTACAGTCTGGCTGTTCCACAGCAACATCTGATACCAATTACCTGAGTACTGCTCCAGATCAAGTCAAGAATTGCTGCTCTTCTCAGGGGCTCTCTGAGAAGCAGCTCTAAGTCATCGTTATTTGTGGCATCTAAACAACTGCATTCTGCACCACACCCCGATGTGTGTGACCCAGCCCATGTGAGGGGAAGTTATTCTTCCTTTTGCTCTTCTATCCAGTCCTTGCTGCCCCTCTGACTATCCTTAGCAGAGCAGTCATTACACACTGGGTGGTCAGTTGCCCTTCCCCACAGGGCTGGTATTTCAGTCCAGATGTCTTTTACCATCAAAACTCACCAGGAAACAGGTTTAACACTAATATTTTCTTCAACACATACTGCCATTTCTCCCTTGGGTAAGCTATTCCATCTTGATGGAATTCCATCACACTACTGTGCCCTAGTACTAGAAGCTTCCGCCAACGGGCCTGATAAGCCTTTTGAATACGCATTCCCATTTCAAATTGGCCATTCCAGTTCCTTGTTGAACTTTCAAGATTAGTCTGTAGCAGCACACGAGCTCTGATTGAGCCATCCTTTTTCATTTTTTCCCTCCATCAAACCCTACTGAAATTTGCTCAAACTACTCTTTGACATTTCCACTACTTTCTGCCAGTCTCGATCCTGACACTATTTCTAAGGCACATGGATCCTGCAACCTCGCCCCTAGGAAATGCTTCATCCCGTACTCTGTGCTCTACCACACCTGACACTCTGCCTTTAAAAAACTGTTAAAGACTCCCCTATGAAAGATTTTCAAGTTTAAGTGCCAGAAGCCTGGTTTTGATTTTCTCAAGACGAAGTTTTTTCTCTCCACACAAGCTCCCTCTGTTCCATGTTTCTGCAGTTCAGCGAGTCTGAACACTTTCTTCCTATACCAGACTCCCAGCTGGTCAGGGAGACCCTTGTCTGCCTGACCTTGTATTTCCCTCCAGGTGACAGCAGGGGCATTTCAGGAAGCACCATCAGAGGAGCTTTTATCTTCCTACACAGAAAACCTGGTTCTGCTTCTGTTGCACCTCCCAGAGAGGTGAGTTTCCAAGCAAGCCGTGGCCATGCTCCTTGCCAACATTCCCTTGTAAGTCTGCACAGATATCTACTGACACCACCACTTCTGCACCGCACAGTCCTGTCATCTGTCATAGCTGAATTAAGTCTTTTTATGCCAGACAACTAAATTAACTGCTACAGTATCACCTAAGGTAAAGAGGAGACAAAATCAAATCCCTCCAGGAACACAGAAACCATCACCGAGAATCCTCCATTTCCTCACCCAATCTGCAAGACTTTCCCAAGAAAGGGAACAGTCAACTAGCCCATTTATGCAAGCACGTGAATATGCCACGTTTGGGATATTTTACTGTCTCACCAGAGGTATGTACAGAGCCCTCACTGTTTTAATAACTGCACTGTTTAATGTTGCACTGTTTTAGTGCAACAGCACTTCTTAGTATATATAAAAATATAATAAAATTAAGACTTAAGTAATGTAACAGAACAGGCTGGACACAACATTTGTGGCACTTCAAATGAAAAGGTAACCATCCAAACACATGGCCAATCTGAAGGGGCATATTTCTTTAGTTCATAGATTAATATAAGATAAATTAGGAAGATTATTTTGAAATTACAATTCCTACATTAGGACTTCTACATTTAGGTTTAGACAAGAAACTCTTATTAAATATGCCAGATTACTTTCTCCGATTGCTAAGCTTCTGAATGGCAGAGAGGGAAGCACGCAGTCAAACCTCAATATAAACATGACAAATTCACAAAAACATAGACTTAGGAAATCTTTTGCCCAAGTTACAATTAATTTCTTATTCTGTGTTTTTATTGTCTACTTCTCAAATAAAAAATACTTTTCTTGATGTGGCATACCCACAGACCAGACCTTTCAGCAGAAATCCTCTCCCACACCACTCTGATCCACAGTGCATTTCCTCTGCATGTAGTCGTGAGAAAAACTAAGCTGGAAAAGGCTTCTGGAAGTGCCTTCCCACCTCTGTTCAGCTGCTCTGAGCCTTGTCCAGTTGAGCTTCGACTTTTCCAAAGGCTGGAGACTCTGCCGCCTCTGCTGACAAATTCTTGCTATGCTTAACAGCTCTCAGGGTGGAGGATTTTTTATGTTCTTACAAAAATGTATTCCTTATGACCTCCTGAAGGACTTGTGGTAAACGCTTCTCTGCCTTTCACCACTCACCTAAGAGCCTGCCTCCGATTTCTCTACAAACCCCTCCAGGAGCTGTGTAGGCCTTGATCCCCAAGCCCTTCCATGGTGAAAAACAATGGAATTTTTTTTTTTGTTTCTTCCAAATAAGTATTAATAAGTTCATTCACATTTTGCAAGCGGGAAAGAGCCTCTCTTTTGCCTAGTTAAAGTCTACGTAAGTCAAGAATTAGTTATGAATGTCCCTTCCCAAAAACCTCCCCACCAAGACTTTCTCACAGCCTGAAGCGGAGTTACGAGTAAAGTTCGATGCTCTCAATCGAACAACGATGCACAAAACCAGTAAGTTTTCTGGTTGTTTTCTAAATCCGAGCACCACGTCCAGCACCGTCCCACGTCTGGCACCGTCCCACGTCCGGCACTGTCCCTCCTCAGGCGCCACACGGGATTGGACGCGCACTCAAACCTTTTACCCCAAGGAGCGCGGGCGACAGGAGCAGCCGGGGCTGCCGCGAAAGCCTCTGCCAAAACCTAAACCCACATTTTCGCCGGAAGGTTTAGCGACTTGCTGGCCGCACACGATGCGAGCAACGCGCCTTCCCTCCGCCTCTGCCCAGCGGGACGGGAGCCCCGCCGCCGCCCCCTCCCGTGATGGCTCCCGCTCCTGGCCCGGGGACTGTCGGGCCGGCGGGTACGACTGGAAAAAAGGAAGCCCGCGGCGCCTCGCAAAGTGGGGGGACCCGTCGGGGCGGCGGCTCACCCTGTGGCAGCGCTTCCTGCAGCAGTAGCAGCAGCAGCAGCAGGCTGCGGAGCACCCACAGCCGCATGGCGGGAGCGGCCCGGGCGCGGTGGCGGCGAGGCGGGCGCCGCGGCGGGGCGGCCCCGGAGCGTCTCGGCGGGGAGGGGCCGGGGCTGGGCCGCTCCCGCCGCCACCGCCCTTCGTCGCGGAACAGCCCGTGTGCGGAGCGGAGCTGCAGCCCCAGTACGTTAGGGGACACCCAGGAAGGGCCAACCAGGCCGTCGGTGACAGCTGCCCGCCGCCAGAGGAGGCTCTGCACAGGTCCGGCTGCTGGCTGCCCTGGGTGGGCAGAGCGGAGCAGCGACAGCCGCACAGGCTGTATCACAGGTGACCCCAGGGCTGCACGTCGGGCACTGAACAGTGCTGGCCTAAGACAGCAAAAGTATATTTTTACGTCAAACTATTGCACTCGTACCAGTCCGCCACCGCAAGAGATTCCCAATAGCTTAGAAAAAGCTACCTCACAGCTGAAAACAGAGGAGATCTCTCTCTGGTCCAACCTGGGGCTCCATAGGCCATGACGGAGTTTCTGTGGATGCCTGTGCGCAGCACATTGAGACGGTGCTAGCAGAGAGATGAACGTGGTAAACCTGACGTTTGCCGCATGTATGTTTCTGCCCACAAATAGCTGTAAAAGGCCATTCCTTGAAATTTGGGGATTTCCTTGGAGAAGAAGGGAGAGGAAAATGTGACTGGAGGGGTCACAAAGGTAGGTTCAAGGCGAGGTGAAGACACTGGACTGGAAGGGGGGCGGGGGGAATGATGGCTGTCAGAGATCACAGGCAGACCCTGTAGTAGATACAACCACAGTTCCGTGTGAATAAAAATAAATAAAAAAGATGTCCCTGACCACAGCTCCAGGGCCGCAGCAGACGTGAGAGCAGAGTATTTACAGATTATTTAAAGGAAGCCTAGGCTTCCTTTGTATCCCCACAAAACATGTTAGAAGGTCTATGCATAATACTCCCCTACCCTCATAATTACATGAACATGCAGAATTTTGAGACTTGCTTGTCTGACCCTGCTCTGAGACTTCACCCTGGGGCACCTGGTTAGCATAAAGA
The DNA here is from genome assembly GCA_013400655.1 of Mystacornis crossleyi. Lineage (NCBI taxonomy): Eukaryota > Metazoa > Chordata > Aves > Passeriformes > Timaliidae > Mystacornis > Mystacornis crossleyi. The sequence goes on from VYZQ01051610.1 coordinate 45,531, forward strand.
AGCCAGTAGAGCCCAACAGTAGAGTGCGATGAAATTTCATGATCTCTTTTTCTTTCTATCAGTATATCATATATATGTCATCCATACCTGTGGCAAATTAAGAAAAAGAATGGTTTTGGTGCTACAGGATATTTTAAAAGTCTTTCTCCCTTGAAACAGTTAGGATACCACCAAATATTATACTGGAAAAGGTTATCAGTCTTTGCTTTAAGGTAAGTGAATCTCAAAGAGAACTCAGAAAAGTTGTGTAGTATAAACTGCAAATTTGCATTAGAAATATTTACAACTCCTGCTTATGATGAAGAATGGGTTTGGTTTTGTTTTTTCTGTCATCTGCAAAACTGCTAGTTGCAGTCCTTATGTGCTTTCCTAGGTCAAATTTTCCTCTTGCTTCCATACACAGGGTAGGTCAATGATCTAATGCTGTCTGCGCTTCAAGTATTAGTGTATTATGGAAAATATGGTAATAGCACATGGAAATAACACTCCGACTGCGTTAATTTTAACACATTTTTAAACTGACATATTCCTTTTTCCTATGCAGATGTATACAATGAAGAAAGAAAACTATTTTATGAATATTAAGTGTCCCACTTTACAATGGGTATGCATGAAAAACATTTTCCTTTATAGCCATCAGAGGAACTAATGTAAACCTTCATGTAATAACCCGATAGGTTAAATACATCTTTTCAAATAATATTTTAAATGTGATGAGATGCTTGCAGAATGACTTGTCCTCATTTAAATCAGTGGCCCTATTCCACTGCTTCATGGGACCAAGATTTTAAAGTCCGGTCTTAGTACGTCTGTATGTACAGTAATGTGATTATTAATAATTTGAAAATATTATATAATTCCTTATAAAGAGTACACCTCGTAAAAAAATTCTGTCATAACTACTTTTAAGTCTGTGAACAAAGATGACTACTCAAACGTCTTTGAAAAGAGTGCCAGATGATAATCTTGCCCTAGCAGTAGGGTTCTGTGCCCAGACTATTGTTATCCATTGCCCAGACACACACTTTTATTTTCTTGCTATACTCACAGTACTATTCAAAATTGATGAAGGTTTTGGGGGTTGGTTTGTTTGGGGTCTTTCTGGGTTTTGGAGGGTTTTTTTTGTAGGACTGGGGGGATTGCATTCTTAGTGTTGTGGTTAGTTGAATTGGTTTGGGTTTTTTTCAGAAAAAGGGAACAAGGAGACAACAAGTTTATTCATCCAGCTCTGAGGTTGGGGGAATACCAGGACAAGGCTTGGTGCTTTAGAAAGTTGAACATTAATGCCAAGGGCTACTTGACCCCTCTGGAAATCAAACCTAGCATCATCTGATTTGGCAGCGTAACACAAAATGCCCAAATCAAAGGCTGTTATTCTCTATTTCAGTGGTATCTTCAGTGCTTGGAAACAAGAAGAAAACAAACACTGCAAGTATCCTCATCTCCAGACCATCTCCCCATTTAAAATAAAACATGGTTGTGTTTTCCCCTCTACAAAATGCATACAGTGTTATAATGTTATTTATTTTAAATGTGCTATGATTTCTATAATGTCAGGACATTAGATATTTGGCATATGGATGATTTTAAGTCACTGTATTATTTTAGTGTTAACTAAAACTATAGTCATGGTAAAAGTTACAGCTGCTGTATGAAGGACATACAAGTGATATTCAACTTTATTTAAAAAATATGGAACAAATGCACAATTGTTATCCCACAAAGCATGTTTTACAGTAAACGAAGAGCAATGTAATTTCCATTAGAATTTGGAACTAAGGTAACTAAAAATGTCACTGATAACAATTCTGTTGTAAAGTGGAAAAAAAGCACCATATTCTTAAATACAAGCATTTTTACATTCATAAAAATTCAAGACTTTTTATTTTGGTAGAGCACTTCAAAGAAATACAAATTTGTAGTTTAAATTGCATCATAATCATCCTAGCTACACTTTAAATGATCAGCAGCATACAATACAGGAATAATCACTAAAATGTACATATGAACAAAAAGAAAAGTTAAGATGGATATGAAAGCTAATATTTTTTAAAATGATACACACTTAATTGTTTTTAAAGATACGTAACACATATTTCATGCTTTACTTTCTGGTACCACAAAAGAAAAAAGCTCTCCTAAATATTCCAATCCTCATATTCTGACTCCAATTAAACTTGGTGAAGCTGGAGTTTACCTGGCACAAGGCTCATGAAAACATACAAAACCAACAGAATTTGCCCAACTGACAATAAAAAAATATATATACACACACAGTTCTTTGTAATGCATGCCTGCATGTCTGCACAGAAATACTTCACCTTAGCTCATGCAAAGGAGTTTGATTTCTAAGATCAAATAGAAGATAGATCTGGTAAAGGCATTATATTTAGCTTTGAAAAGGTCCAACTATTAAAAATGCAGAGGTCCTCAAAAAATACACCAGAAAGAAATACTAAAGGTACAGGAAATTAAAACCAAATACAAAGATCCTATACTATATGAAATACCACCCACTCTTTCTGTAAAATATATATTTGCTTAACATTGAGTAACCTCAGTGCCTTCAGTGAACATACTGCAATTCGTACAGACTTCCCGGCGTGTCTAGGAAGAAGTATGGCCCAAGAGCATTAAAAAGGTGCTTTTATTTTCTTTCATGCACCCAGGTAAGACATGCCAGCCTTCCTGTGAATTAAATTCCTACTGTACAAAATGTGCCTCAGTGTCAAAAGCCTCATACCCAATTGCACAGTCCCAGACAGGTTTCTTGCACTGCCCCAGTTTCACCACCTCAGGATGCTTATGGCACATTGATATTGGCACATATTATAACTTCGATGAAAACACTATGCCATATATTTCTTAAATATAGGGGGTTGGGGCATAAATTTTAGGGGAAAGGTGAGTAGACTTGTACATTTATCATGAAATAAAATACAGAATATATATTTAAGCTTTATCAAGTTTTGCCTCTAAATTCATTGTATCATTTGAAGTTTCTGGATGACACAGGTCAATTCCTACTTAAGTACGTAAGAACCTCTGTATCACTACTATTGACATTTATTGCTGATAGTTCTGCAACAGCAGGTAATATAAATGGCTTTAATACTTGGCAACATATGCACAATATGACAGATTTCAGGAATCTGACGAGCATTCGTTGTGCCCAAAAAAGCATACTATTATTAACATAGTTGTTTTTTCCACGATGACAGACAATGAAATTGAAGTTGCCTCATAAAATTTCCCATTGCAGAATTAGGACTGGAATACCACGGGAGGATCACTTCAGTTAACATGAATTATTCAGAAATGTTATAACTCCTATACCTCAGAACAAAAAGATTTATTTGTTCTCTGTTAAATATGTTTTGGCTTACTTTCTTAAAGCCAACTGGGTAAGAATAATTCCTTAATCTAGTGGCATATCCAGAATGTACCAACACAAATAAAGTTTATGAGAATTTTTTTTTCTACAAAGGAAATAAAAACCCAATAAGCTACCTTCAAAAGTAGGTATTTTGTATTTATACCTACCATTATTAATTGCACAGAACAATTTATAATATCAACAGCTGTGTTTAAAAATAACAACTATTTAATTCCAATGGACTTGTGCTTTTAGCTGATCTTTCAGCAAGTACAGATATAGAGCAAATGTGAGAACAAAAATCAGGATTTGTTACATCCATCACTCCTGTGTATGGACTAGCATGGCATGTCCTTTGCTCCTGCAAAGTGCTGCTAAAACATCTGGAATTTTAAGACTGCAGGTACAAATGCACATCAAATTAACCATAAATATCTTACTTTTGGCTTGACGGTTTTCAGTCAGCCACTGACTAATAATGACTATACACACATATAAATAAGCTTTGCTCAGCTGAAGCAACTAATAGTACCCAATGATTTTCCTTTAATTTCATTTTATATCTCATTAGTTACGTGGAAAGTTCTGGTGCTGCAGCTCCTCCCATCTGTCTTAGCAGCACTTGCATAGGCACATTCTATTATTTTAAAATAATTAATTTCTCTAACAAGGGGGGAGAAATACTCATACAAATGAAAGGGGAAACTGTCAATACACAAAGTGCTTACACATCCATCAGGTAAATCAGCTAGAAAATTTACTTCCTTTAGTTCTCTCCATAGGACTTTGCTAGCACTTGTGTTAGTCAGAAGCTAATTATATTGACAGTATCCCTTCAAAGGAAAATTCCAGTGCAATATAGAAATTATTTTAACCAGTACGTCAGGTTTGCTATGGGCTAATGTCAGACAGATGCAAATGCACAGACAGGCGTGCACACACATTCCGTATGATGGCCTTGGGAGGGAATGGTCTCTTCCTTGCACATCACAGAACAGCAGCAGTTTGCATCTTGGGAGCCTGGCTGGCCTGCTCTGTGGCATCAACAACCATAGCAAAAAGTAAGTCTGTGCTTCCCACATGCTGAGATATGGAAGGAATTTTAAGAGCTGTGTTTCATTGTAGGCTTGTAAAGACATCATGCAAAAGCTTTACATGCGTGCAGCTGACTTGCTCCCACAGCAGTGGCTTTTTTTGAAGCTGAGGATTTAACACTACTGGGAAAGAAGTAATTTTAAGATTAAAAAGAGTGACTTATTGCTCTGAAAAAGGAGAGAGACAGAAGCAGCCTAACTAGTTTGGCGTTTTTTTCTTTTATTTTTTTGTGAAATTTCAGCTATTATAAAAAGTAAGGTGCTTTTCACTGCCAGCCAACATAGCTCTCACAGCATCTAAAGTTCTTATACCTACCAATAAAGATTAATAGCAATGGTTAGTACCAGCAACAGATTGCAACTCTCCGTGACAAAGTCCAAGACAGTTCTTACTCTAGGGAAAGATTTTTTGTAAATGTATTCTTGCAAAATGACTTCATATTGTGGAATCCTTCAGGGGACTTGAACCTACTCCTTGCTGAGAAAAAGTGTTAAAATATCTGGGTGCCTTTGACAGGTAACATGACTTCTGCTGATAGAAGAACAGTTTCTGTTTTTACCAGCATTAAAATAATTGTTCACCCAGCACTGCCACACCAGTTTGGCTCTTTACATAAATTAGCATTTAGACATCATACTCACATGAATGGATTTCTGGATGTAGGCTTGGCTCACCAAACAGTCCGGCACTAACATACGTTTAAGACTTAATGAAGCACTGAAATACTGTTTGATAAAGTTTTTTTTTTCCAAAGCCCAGATCTTTGGTTTTTTAGCCTCCCCTTCCATCTGAAAAGAAATCTGGGATTTTGTGCATTAATTTTTCTTAGGACAAGCAATGTGTAACGCTAATCTCAGCAATATCAGCTCTGGAACATGATAAAGGAGAAAGTATAGGGGGAAAAATGAGCAGTGAGGAGGAAAACTGGATGATTGCTGCAGGTAAGTACCAGTTATTTAGTCGGATGAAATTCTGGCCCTTCTGAAGTCAAAAGCACAAAATTTGCTAATCACATCTGATTGTCACTGTCAATACCGTAACCAACAGATCATTTCCCAGATGATTTTGCAGAAAACAAAAGAGCTCCTCATGTGAGTATTATTCTATACACACAGCATCCTTCAAAGAAAAGGCATGCACTTAAGTAGAAATCTTGAATACTATTTAGAGGGACTAAAAACTTTTGATGTATCTTCACTGCTTGTGTTCTCCATGACTACTGATTAGTAGTCATGATTAGTAAAGATAAGCAATTACTTCTTTCTACATAAATATATGATCCTCTAATTTTTACAAAGTATCTAATCCATACCACGTGAATTACCATTCATTTTGCAAATACGTTCCAGGCTTGTAGGAATGAAATTTATCTCCCATGAGTTACTTCAACAGAAAGAAGAGAATTTAGATTGTCACCAAAACACGTAACAAAGAAAAGGAGAAGGTATGAAAGGCACTTGTGTTCACAGTGCATTGTCAAATACTCAGAACTTCTTGCAGACAGTTCTAAAATTCTTCATATTTGATGATTGCGAGTAAATTTGGATGACACTTCAAATAATGCCTCCAAATTTTTGCTTGCCAAAGGGTACTTTTTACATTTAAATATTAATCTCCATGCTGTCAGTTCTGAAATGATGACAATAGATTAGCAGCTTGTCCAGAATATCAGTCAGGCCTTGTAGTAAACACTTTGAAGAGGCCCAGTGTTGGCAGAAGGCTTCGGAAATTTCAGTCTGCAAGTAAAATCCCAATTGATAGTTTAAAAGATTCATGTGTTTGCAGAGTTTAACATTCACTTGTCCTTTCATGTGGAAGAAATTGATCCCTTTCATTTGCTTTTTCAGGGTCATCCCCTTCTTCCACTGGGTTCTTTTCTTGCAGCCCACTATTTTCTGAACAAGAATCATCGTATCCATCGCCACGATGACCTTCAACACTGTGTCTGATGCCATAAGCAAAGTATATGATGAAGCCTTCCAAAAGGAAAAAAAAAGGGTTCATAAGTTTTTCAGGCAAGTAGTGCATTAAAAAGTAGTTAATTCTCTCTGGCTGAACAGATTTTGGAAAAGAATTTTCTTCTTCAGATATCTGAATCAGAGCTCATGCTTCAGGTCTTCCCTGTTTCTATAGGAAATTCCAGTGCATAATTTTTGCATAATTAAATGCTCTGGTAGGTTATGGAAACTACTATCTCTAATTTATGTCTAGATGGAGTAATACGATTTCCTGGATCTAAAAGAGGACAGACTGATACACGGGGAAGAAATCTGTTACAAGCAAGTTTCTACACAAATTTGGCTACACTTACTAGGAAAAAAAATCATGGCTTATTGGAATTCTTCATACTACCTAAATGCTATATTTGCAGTTTGGACTGCATATAAATACTTCTGACGCATGTTCTTGTTTTGATCAGAAGTATTAGCTGACTTTTATTAAATCACAGAGATTTTTTTCAAATATTTAATGAAAAGAATGTTCTAAAATGGGATTCATGCCTTCTAGTGTATGAAGTGACTTAAATGAACAGAAGTACATACCAAGTGCCATCCAGATGCTAAATCTCATCCAAGTTTCTCCACTCAATTGTACCATCAAGTAAATATTTACCAGTATACTGAATGATGGCAAAAATGGCAATAGTGGAACCTAAAAGGAAATATTTAGTATGTTTGTATTAATTTTTTTTTTTGCATGTCACACTTCAGGTATATAACACACTAGAGATAATGTGTAATCACTAATAAAGAATTGAATTTTTTTTTGCTGTTGTAATGTAGTGAAATTTTCTTTTTCACTGGGCTTAACCAACAGTTTCCACAGATCTTAAACTTTTAAAATACATTATGTTTAATATATATTCTCTAAGGCTATAGAAAACTTTCTGGACTGTAGTGTTGTGTGCTGCCATGCTTGAGAATTCTTAACAGCTTTGTAGAGAGAAAGGTTTAAACACCAAACTTGCTATTTTCTGCTCACTTAAGAAAAGCGTTCTGTATTTAACGATGTCTGTAGTCCTGTGAGTGCCTGAGCACTTACAGGATGAGTGTCTTGTGAATCACTGAGTAATGCTTCTGCTCCATAAAGATGCTTAAATCCATGTGTGAATCTTCTCCT